>JAAGAY010021027.1:6347-29012 GCA_011801015.1 Ardeotis arabs
GGGGGGGGAGTGGTGGGAAATAGAGGTCTAAAACAGTAAGACTTTTTAAAAACCCTGAAGCCAACATTTTATAACCTTTCTGATAATGAATGTTTCCATATTTCATAAAGGAAGTTACAGTCCCTTTCTCCTTCAAGGGACTGAAAAGTACCAAACTCAAAAGACAGCGTCTTTCCCCTATGATGGAAAAGGGAACAGCACCACTGAATAATTTGAAGTGCATCGTTTCCCTCCAACTACTACAGAGTTTCCATACAAAACTCACACTAAGGACCAGTGAAACAAGCAGAACAGGCAAAATAAGCACTATCTCCCAACATCACCATTGTGCATTTGGTATGATACAGTACTAATCATGTACAATGTTTAAAAAACATACAGTAGGTGTCTGAGCACATCTCTAAATGTCCATCTGTCCAACTGTCATCTCTGGTTTTTAAAATCTAAGTGCTGGCTAAAAAGAAAACTATATTCACTCTCCTTTCAAGGCATGTAACAGAATACTGCTCAAACATCAAGCTCTGGTTTTCTTTGTGGTTTATCCACAGTGCAGTGTACAGATTTATTCTGGCACATAGTACGCTTTCTATTAAGATTTGTGTAAACAGTTAAGTATCCTAATGATTTTTCCTTTGCAAAACAGGACAAAAGTGTTTTTCTGTTGAGAAGTGGGAGGAGCTAGGAATATCAACTTTAAAAGCTTTCCCAGAAGTTATTTCAACAGCTTCAAAGCAAGATTCCTTCTTCCTTATATGCTCTTTTTTTTAAGTGGCAATTTTAGCCTTATACTACAAGAATATCTGTAAAACATAACTCATTATCAAGTAGAATATTCTCACTGCAATGCCCTGAAGTTTCCTAATACCCCTTGCATCTCTCTGACTCGCTCCTCCAAGTGTGCTTTGCCAGCTGATCAAAGGACCATGCCTACCACACCCAGCCAGCTCACACAGAAGCCCAACAAAACTCTCCTTTTTAAACTTGAAGAATCATGACTGTAAATTTAAATAATACTACAAGCCAGTATTCTTCAAAGGGAACTGCCACAGGCTTGGCTGTATTTGAATAAAAGATAAATGCAAGTTTTTCCTAGATGGAAAAACAGAACTGCTAGTCAAGAAGAGTCTGTTAATTAAGCAGCCTTAACTGTCTATAAAGTACAATAGATGGATTTGAGAATGTCAGTACTGCCTCCTGTGATATACCACGTGAGCCAAAAAAAGGTAATCTTACCTGTTTGGAGCCTGCTCTTTTTCTACTGTTATAAAGCTTGCCAGACAAGTGTGTGTAATCCTCCTGACTGCAGTGATTATTAGAAACTTGAGAGAAAGCTGTACAAGTTTCCACATCACTTTCAGACAAATGCAGTTATGTTCTTTTTCACAGTAACAGGCTCCTTTCCTTCTTTCTTACACAGCCAAAGGCACCAAGGTTGAAGGAACAGGAGTGAGGGGGGAAAAGCTATATTATTATAAAAAAACATGAACTGCATTTGGAAGTGGCAAATTGTTATTTGTAGAGAGGTACAAAACATTACCTTTTGTGAATAGTTTAATATCATTTAGAATAGAATAACTGTGGAAAACTAGAGTGAAATAATTTGATCAGTACATACAAATGCAACTTTAACAGCCAAACACATTAGCTGCAAGTCTGGCCCAGATCCACTAGCTTTATTAAGTTTAATCCAGTCAAGTGTCCTAATTCTTCACCAGAAGTTGAGACTTAAGGGTAAAATTACCCTTGCAAAAGGTTGCAAAAGGGTTGAAAAGGTGACTTATAGTAGAGCTATATGTGTATCAAGCCAGGCCAAGCTCATCTCACTTTACAGACTGGGTAATGAGACTGTACTGTACTAAGCTGAAGCACCTGAAAAACTGAGATTGTCAAGCTTCTGGCAAGCCTGCCAAGAAAAACCAGAAAACTGAGTTCTCAGAGTTTTCAAGGGGATCAAAGAACTACATGCTGTTCAGTCCTCTCCGTATCCCAAAACGGAAATCTCTATTCAGTTGCCTTTTGAGCAGCTCATGAAACAGGAACAATGGACAAGATCCGTTAGGAGAAAAAGGTTCAGGATGGAATCACAAACTCTTTATCACAGGATGCTGTGGAAATCAAAAGCTTAATGGCATTCAGACAAAAAGACTAGATAAATTAATGGAGGATCCATAGGTATTGAAAAGCTATTTTGATATAACTTCTGGCTCTGGAAGTTTTTACACTGTTGCTCATTGGGAGATTGTAATTGGGAAAAAAAAAAAAAAAATCACATGCTTTGTTGCTTAAATGCCTCTTTCCTTGGACAAACTCTACTCGCATTACTTGAGACAAAACACAAAGCTAGGCAGACCACCGACCTAACCCCCTACAATCATGCCCTAGAAAGGCCCACCCTTGCACAAACACAGCCTGCTATGGGGACGAAGCACACAGGAATGGTCTCAGTAATCCCCACTGGCAGGAGACAGATGTTCATGAGGAGAGTTACACCTCTCACGAGGATTCACTTTGGATTTTCTTGACAATTATGAAAGAAACTCCTGCATAGCCTACAAAAAGTTGAAAGTGCTTAGCAAAAATCCCTCTGTATTTTTTCTGTTAAAACCAGAAGCACAGAACAGGATTCATATCCTGCTTATCTTGCAGCCCTGCTGCAGATGTCTCCAAGACAGTCTTGTTCTGCTTGCTTGTAACAAGAAAGAAAATCTCTTCACATCTGAAGCACGTGGGGAGAGGGTGAGATGGCAGACACATCATCTCAGTTAAGTCTGGAAAATTTCATTTATATTCATTATATTATTCCAATGAGTAATAAAAAAGTGGAAGTTTGCCTGATTATCTACAAAACACTCTACAGAGAAAAAGTATCAATTCTCCACAGACATCTAGTAAGATCATTTAGCCTGACTATAAATGGTTACCGGATCTGGGGCAGAGCTTGTAAAATCTTGATACTTTTATTTTTTAAACATTAATTTGCAGGAGAATATTAAAACATTCCTCTGGAGTATTACTGCCTTACAAAAAACTTGCATAATAGTACTTTCTCAGCCATAGATTTTCTATTCACAAACATCAAACAAACGCGTTCAGATTTCTCTTCTACAAAGATTATGTGTATTTAAGAGTAGAATACGTAGCAGCACTTGTACTGTTGCCCTACTTGTAAAGTTCACATGCAGTTTTCAGAAGTGGATTGATGGATAAGTGTTTCAAGCTGCATATATCTTATTCCTGGTCTTGCCTGCATGAAGAAAAATGATTCTTTGTTGCTAGGGATACAGCATCATGCAGCACAATATTTCATTTAAAGGGTAAATACTAATGCAAATAGTAGAAAAAGTTTGAGAGGGAGAGGAGCTTAATTGTAGAGTGATCACACGTTACTTCACATACTGAATTTTTCATCTCAGCTGACATTCTTAAATATCTTGGCACTAGTTTTCAACCAAAAGTACAACAGCTGCGGGCCAAGTAACAAAAGGTTTGGGTTAATGTGCCATGTGCATATATCAGTGTATGTCCATGTGTGGATACATTAAAGACTTGCATGAGAAAGAACTATAATGCAGATACCTAATTTCACTTTCACCACAACAACACAAATATGCTAGCAGAAGCATGTCAAAATTGTCAAGTTGAGAACAAGAGCTTCCTTGCAAGAGGGTGTATTTGGTGGGTTTTTTTGGTTGGTTGGGGTTTTTTGGGTCCTGTATTTAGGCAGTGTGAAAACCTCCCACCTGCCCCTGCTTTGAGCTGCCACAAGAACTCTGTGCATGGTGTTAGCAAGGAGACTATCAGGATTCCTGCGGGCGCTTCGGTGTTTCTTCCGTGGCAATATGCTGGAGGTTATTCACAGAGCAAGATTTCCTTCTGTGCGATTCAAGCCAGCACAGTACAGGAACACAAGTTACAGTATTTTACTGACAAGCACAGCAGTGATCAGGACAACATGAAGTGTAATATTTCACATCCTGAAATACAATCTGGAAAACACAGGCCTTCTGGGCTTTGTACATATATAAAGCAGCACTGACAAGTTCCTAACTGACCCTAAAACCCCAGATGAACAATTTTTCCCTAGGCACTTCCTCTCCAGCACTCTGTGCTCAGACTCACTCACAGATATTTCGAAGTCAGAATACTCACTGCTTTCTTTAAAGTATTTTATGTTAAATCAGTCTTTTTGCTTTTTAAGCTAGGGCAAAAAGGAGCTTAATGTCTGTGTCAGAGCACAAATTATTTTTTTGTTGTTTTTGTTGTTTGTTTTTAAGTAGCCCTGAGAGAGAAAGGACACTAAAACAGAAATTAAAATGAAGGTTCACGCAGTTTTCATCTTCTCTCCATGCCACTGATGTGTATTCTGCTGTAAATACATCAGTTATCATTCTTTCAAACAAAAAGGACATCTTCTCAACTCTTTCACCTGCATCTGTATCACAGGGAAGTGATCACCAGAAGTCCACCCTGTTTCTTCTTCCATTCACCCCAGTTCCAGTAACTTTTCCATTCTCAATACAGTTAGAGCATTTCATTTTCATGTGGCTAAACACAAGTGGTGATTATGGGAAAGGCAAACTGCTCAAAGCATGTTTACAGATTTATACTAATGCTTACAAAGAATTTATGCTCCTAAGGCCCATTTCTTGTTTGCCTTGAGACATTACCAGCAGGAGAACTCAATGTACTACAGTCAGTGAACAAAGATGCTGCGTAGGTGACTAATTACCATTTTGGTTCACAGCAACATCAGATATAGACTGAATGTAGACTAAAAGATATCAAATCTATTTCCATTTTATGTGCAGCTTTTAAAAAAATATTAAACTATACTTCACAGATAACTGTCTCAGTAATATCTTTTCCCTCCTGATACAAAATGCACACACGTGGAAGAAAAAAGATCCCAGTTTCCACACATTTTGTTCAGCTGAATCAGAGACACGACTGATTTTATAGAATCATCCAAAGCAGAAAAACAGGCCCGAGAACACAATGAGAAAAGCTGTCTGCTCCATCTTTCAGGACTCTTAGTGTGATGCTTTCTAATAAAAATTAAGCATGTACAACCTCAATTTTCAAAGAAAGGTACTGTGGCTGTTAATGTATCTTTTATTGTCACCAGGACAGGGTCTTCTATTTTGTCTGACAAGCAGCAAGATACTCCCTCCCTCCGCCAAATGCACAGTCAGTTGCCATTATTTTCTTATTGCCTTCTCCAGTTCTTTAATTGCAAAAGCAAGACATCTGCTTTCTGTTACTGTTCCTCTATGTATTTATTTTATTGCTTTCTGATGGTGCAATTGTAAGCACTGCCAATCAGCTTGAAGCAAGAGTCCCTCTCCTCTTGTCCACAGAATGATATACTGGAAAAAGGAGGATGAATTAGACCCTACTTCCCCTGCTCCAACATTTGAACAACTCCCCTCAAGCCTAGATAAAATAAATTTAACTCTTTCCAAGTTCACAATGAGACTGTCTAAACTCAGGTCCTGCTGTCTAAAGGAAGTACTTTGTTTGGTGCAGATATTTTTTTAAAGCATGCAAAACTTATACATAGCAGTCACTTTATAAAATTCTACAATAAAAGCTTTTGGGAGATCAAAGGTTTTGTTTCTATGAGATCTAGCTAATTTCCTAAAACCAATAACTTTTTCCCCCATACAAAAATTAAAGACCCTTAAGGTAAATACCCATCACTACCACAAAGAAACATTTTAAAAGCCTACAGAGTCAAAGTAAGAGCATCACCATTCGCTGTCACTTTCGTACACTCATCTCACACAGATCCTATCCCTTCTCTCCTACTCTTCTATAAACTCTGTATTGGTTTTTGTTTCACCATCCTCTCTTCCTCTGCTCTCCCCAAGTCCAAAAGACTATACAAGAAGACTGAGAAGTTCTGCTGTGCAGAACTCCATGGGTCTCTTCCCTGTCTTCACTTCCAAAATACACTAAGTGCTCTGTGTCCCTTTACTTTTCCTATCCAGCCTTGTTCTCTCTTCATCAATACCATTCCATCTCTGGTTCAGTCCTCTCCACTGCAGCTTCTCTGCCTGAATTCAGTTTTTATTTCTAAAACCATCCAAAAATCATGTAAGTGGTGCTGTAGCAGTGTATGAAAACAGCATGGGCTTAACATATAAGCACAAGAGAACTGAAAAAAAAAACGCAAACCTGAATTCCACATCCTATGTCAATATGCCAGTCATTTCTCTCAGCCAATTTGATAATACAAAGACTTAAGTCTCCTCATTCTGGCTCACAAGTAAGAAAAAGTATGAAGGCAAAGAAAGCATGTTCTGCTTCAAGCTGGGGTGAAGCAAAGTGTCTGGAAGCAGTATTGCAAATGGGGTGATTCCCAGGTCTATCTTGCTGCCCAGGGCTAGCATCTTCCTGCCTCAGAGGACAGCAAGACCTCCAGCTCTCCTCATCCTGCCACCGTGCCTATCTCATTTGTCCCAAACCACCCTACCTGAGGTTCAGGCTATTTAGGTGCAGCCCCACCATTACTCTTCTTAATATTATTCTTCTGAAGCTACTGTTTCATTAAAAGCAGAAGTTCAAAATAAAACACACACGAAAAGAAAAAAAAAACACACCAAAAAAAACCCCACAAACCAACCCCACACACATCACCTCCAAAACACAGCATACATGAAATTCTTATTGTGAAACTGATACACAAATGCTCACTTATTTCAGCTACAAGCAGTGAAGTTGTAACATCTAATTCAGTCACTTGATACAGCAAACAGAAAGGATCTGAGCTAGTCTTTTTCCTTAGTAACAAACGGGCAATTACATTGCCTACACAATTGATTTAAGCAGCTGAGAACACAAAGAGTGCAGAGGCAGGAAACACAAATAGGTAGGCTTGTCAACACAGTACCATACTCTGAATGCTCAGCATTCCCTTTTCAGAAAGCAGTCTCAGCTCCCAGCTGTGCCTGTAGCCCATGGAGAGGGAGTCCCAAAATCTTCTATCCCAGCTACACAAGCTGCCGCATCCCAGGCCATTTCAATGGACTATACTCAGAGATCCACTCTCTTCACTTTGCAGAGAAGTGAACACATGTGGAGGATGAGGGAGACATGAAAAGACTGAACCAGTCTGGATGGAGAGGCACACTGAGTGAACACTACCAGCTTTACAGACAAACTTGAGCCAAACAGTTTATCTGGCTTTCCTTCTACTTAAAAAAAAAAAAAAAAAAAAAAAGAAACAAAAAAACCCCACAAACAAAACAACAAAAAAAACCCCAGTACAGACAAAAGAGAGTGAACACAGAGCAAACTGTGAACACATATCCAACCTGCAAGCACACACAGAACTTTTTCCAGCAAATTCTACAATAGCTTTATTGCCTCTTACCTTCACCAAATGCTCATTCCTGGTTCTTTTTCACAGGTCTCCCACAGTGAGATGTTCAAAGCCATTTACAAAGAAATTAGTATCACATATATGAAGAAATCATAGCTTGAAAAGGTAGAAAGTGATTCGCTGCAATTTAATAACACACTAGAAGCCAAGCTGAAGTATCCAAAATCCTAACACCTAGATAGGATGTGACTGTATAGCCTATCACGCCTCTCCCCAGATCAAATCCAACTGTATCAGCAATACAGATGCCCAAAACCAAATTACAAGACACATGTTCTGTAACTACTGAACAAAATTCTGCATCATTTTGCACCTTCTAGTCCTTGCAGTAGAGGGAAATATTTCTAAAGACAGTAGTGTTTTTAGCCACCATCAACTCTCAACATTTCCTGTGTACTACACTGTGTGCTCAGAACTAACAACTTCAGACTATGTATTAAAAATGGTTCTGTAGACCTCTTAGTGCAGCTTCCAGAGCAGGGGGGAAGCAGCTCTAAACCAACTGCTTTTCTAAATGAAACAGACTGCGGACCCTTTGTCTAGTTTCCAGACAGGATCTCTATTATTTGTCATTCCCAGAAGAGGCATCAAGGGCGTGACTAAACAGTAGGCAAAATGCTCTTCACTTCTGTAAAGGTGTCCCTTCAAATCACAGCTGCTTAATGTGATGTGGCAGTCTGGGAAGGTTTTGCTGCTGACACCTTTGTTGGACTGGTGCTGAAGATACATACAATCCTATCGCTGCAATTTAATTTGAGGGCGTTAAATTTGTTTTAACAATAAATGCATTGAAGAAACAGAAGTATACTGTAAGATTTCCAGTTCACTATGACAGAGTCTATTCTTCTCATGTAATTTCAGCTTGACCAGTAGTATGAGCAATGTCACCTAGATCAAATAAAATGCTCATTTGCTAAGTGCAAACTTTTACTCCTGATTTTACTGCCACTTTCAACTACATTATTTCCGTAAACTATAGTTCCTGATGAGTCCATTACCTTTGCCTACTGTGACACTTCTCTGGTTTGCATAAATGCCAGTAGCTGATTCCTCCTGTCGACATATATGAGGAAAACAAGGATTAGAAAATTTCTTTGAGGGATGTGGAAATGTAGCACATACAGACAGATCCCTAAGAGAAAAGCTATAAAAAGCAAATGACGCTGCCTCACTAAGATCCTTCTGCTGCACAGTTGTGCTCTTGCAGTCAGTCAGTCTTTGCCTACCACTCTTCTAGGATGAAGGTGGTGGTCTGTTATTGTGAAGATGACCTGCAAGAGAATGTGCATGTGCCAACCAGATGATCTCATTTTCACCCTTATCTGTCAAAGCAGAGCAGCTGCTTTTAACGTCCCATCTTATTTACTTGTAGACAGTCATTACCAAGGAGGCCAGTACCTCAAGAACGTTTTTAAGAAAGACTTGGAAACACCAGAATGATCTTAAAAATAAAGTCTTTGTGTCACACCTCAGTTTCCAAACAGGGTCCCACACTTAAAAAAAACACCACCAAAAAACCAACAACACACACCACAAAAACCATGCACAGAGGATTTGGTTTGACTTTTTGCATGCACCCATCATTTTAACTAGGTCCAGCAACTGCAACTCCTCCTTATGTAGGAAAAGTATTTTCTTACTTTCTGCCCAGCCCCAGAAGGGTTTCAAGGTATAAGGTACACAAGCAGCAAAAAGCAGCCATTTAATCATAAAAATACGAATACTGGGTAAGTTTCCATGCCCAGCTGGACATTATTATAAAAGAGAAGAAAAGAAAGTACTTAGTTTTTACTATTGAGTGCCAGCAGTAAAACTGATTTAAACAACTGTAGCTGTTTCCCATGGAACAGTCACCCTATGTAGAATCTCAAAAGGGACCTCTGCAACCCACAGATTCTCAACTCCAGCCTTCCAGGCAAAACCCACTACATTTGGCTTGATCAGCTGGAAGATAAGATGACTATGGAGAACTCTGTCCTTAAGAGCCCCACAAGATCTTGTTGGAACAGTGCTGCTTTAGGCACATTACACAATAGCAATGCATTAGGGCACAAACTGAATAAAGTACATCTCCGTCAGACTTTCATTTCAAAACACTGCAGCCTGGGAAATTCCCCCATTAACTTGCGCTGTAATTCATCCACTACAAGGACATAAGAACCCTTTAGAGTATGAATTATTTTCCTTTAATTGTATTTACATACTTCTAGATATTTCTTAATTTGAGCTGAAACATCAGGAGACAGGAAGAAACCTTTAAATCTGGTCCTCCCCTGCACAAACACTGCAATTAATCCTGCACTGGGCTACCCAGAGAAAAGGCTGTCAATGATACACAACTGCACAAACTGTCACCACAACTGTGGAGCTATCAGCAAGAATCTTTCACTAATACCTCATGTCCTTTGCTTCACATAGTGAAGAAAGGTGACCACAAACTGGAACAGTAGGAGGGCTGAACATATGGGACATACAGATGGAATAGAATTTAACAATCCAAACACAGTATCATATACTGCAGGATGAAAATATCTGCTATAAGTTGAAAATCTATTCACTGGAAACACAACAGAAGACAGTCTTGGAATTGCATGCATCAGTTCGCGAGCTGCAAGTTGATGGAATATGCAGAAAGGCAAAATATGATTTTGTGACATTTAATAACACATTCTCAGAAATAATATACTTTCATTCTCTAAGTTTCCCTCCATTCCATATCTCTACAAAGGTCTAAAATGACCAGCACCACTAGGACGCCTGTAGTCCACTAAATTATTGCAGGGTCTTCTTTCAAAAGTCACATCAACATGGGCAATGTCCAACTGTACAAGTTATAGCATGTATTACAACTCCTGTATGAGGCCTTGCTGTGTCTCATCAACACTCAGCAATGCAACTGGGTTCTCAGGAATTTTTTACAGGGACCCGTAGCACTTAGTATGTAGGTGGGCCTGCTAGCATAAAACTGCAGGTTCATTAACTATACTTCAATCTAAACAATGCTAGGGAGACAAGGTATCCTAGTAAGCATACACTTAAATGCAAACACACAAACAGAAGCATAGATGACACCCCTAACTCTTTAGAGTGGAAGGTTTTTTTATTAGGGAACTTCTCTTCAACAGCTCCTTGTGTGACTGTTAAGGTTAGGTCTCCCTGGCAGGTCATCTAGCTTGTGTCATACAAACAGCAGGTACAGAGTTTTCTAGGATCAGGCCCATAATTGCTTTGTCCCAGACAAAGTCACTCTCACAAATATCCTTTCATTCAAACCTTCATTCAACCACCCATGCTCAGCCCATCCCACCTATCCTGAAAGCACAACATGCTGTGTTTCTAGCTTCAAGTGGGGTTCCTTAGTGTGTGCCATTTAGATGCGCCTCCATAAAAAACACAAATTAATTCCATGACATTTGGTACAGCGCTGACCCCTATTCACACAGAAGGCATGAAAGGAGCCCAGTGTAATGTAACTGTGTTCCCAGCACTGACGCACTATTCTGGCTGCGCTCACATGACCTCTGCTTGGTTTCTGTCACTGCCAAATGGGCAGAGAATAAACAAGTGCATGGTGGCGTGTCAGATCCTCTCTCTCGATGCACCGAATCAAGCAATTATACTCTACAGCAGTCACCCTCAGGGCATTAACAAGAGAGAGAAAGGGCAACAGTGTGCGTGAAGACCGAGAGACATCACCAATAGCTTTTCGTCTCTCCTTCAGTTAATATAGTAATTAGCACTACCAGCTCTTGCCTTAGGGAAAGCAGAAGGAAAAACCACATATGCATTGAAGTGATATGTCCCAAATTAAGGAAAGAGGTTGCTTCCCGGCCCTGCCATTACATCAACATACATAACGTTTATATAACAATGCAGGACAACAAATCTATCCCATAGCTTTCTACATTGTCAGTGTAGTCTATCACCAGCTTGTTCAGTGCTCCTACTCTTGCCCCTCCTACACAACTCCTGACAAGACGCGGATCTCTGAGGATGTGCTACAGGAACTTACAAGCTCCATTTTGTAAAATGAGCCCCTGCACTCTCAACCAACATAATCACATATATGCACAAACAAAGAGCTTCTGATCAGCCATGAGGCCAAGTGGAGGATGGAGCTGTGAAAGAAGCAGCAGAAGGAGAAAGCCCACACTCCACAATGTTTCCAGTGACTAAGAGAGATTGGTTTTGGTTGCTGGGTGAGCCAACTGTCTGTCCCCATAAGACGCTGCAATCTAGAGGCATAAAATAGAACCGAAAAAAAATGTTTGAAGAAAATATTTTTTTTAACGTTGGAAAAAATTAGGAATCATAGTTCTCCAGGCAGAGGATGCACAACAATCAGGATATAAAAACTTCTTAACTGTGGCACAGTCCTCTCTGATTTCTCTTTTTACTTTAATGGTAGCTGAGAACTACTGGAAACTTTTGAAAATTCTCCCTATAATTATTGCTAATGTCCACAGTATCTGACTTAATAGAACCAATGTATTACTATCTATGTAGTTAAAAGGAGAAGTGGAAAAGAAAACCCCATAATAGTAAACTGGTAAGCTTTCCTTAATTCAGATGCCATCCATTCATATCACAGACTCAGCAGGCTAAAAATAGTATCACTATATTTGAAGTCACCTGCTGCATCTCCTCTTTAAAAATAATTTTTATTTTAGAAAGTCAAATTTTAATGAGAATACCTACCAGCCTTACCAGATCTTTTGCTTTATCATTTTAAAATGCAAATAAACAGTTTTGCAACTGAAATTGTTTCACCTTTCCATCTGAGAATAGCTATCTGTATTTTTGTATTCTCTCAGGGAGTGTATCAGTCCATTTTACTTTTTTAAATGGTTATCCTCCTTGCAAAATTAAGGCATTTTACAGATCACAATCTTCCTGGAGAAAAAAGGATGTAACATGTATACAGATTCCCTTCTTTTCATCAGTTCTTGGCTCCCAGTAAATACGAAATAATTTGATCCAGTTTGAGTCATAAGAAAATACTCATATATGCTTATTAAATACATTGATTTATTTCTTAACTTCACTGATCAATGTAACACATACTTGAACAGAGACCCTGGCTCTCTTTCTGCTTCTGCCATATGAATCAACAATAACTGTGGGAGCAAAACCAAAGACCCTAAGCTCCCTGACAGTGTGTCCTATACACTGGAGCAAACAGTGGAGAGAAAGCGGGTTTTTTGCTACTTCACTATATTGCTATGCAGCCTTCTCATAAGTCAGGGCTGAAAACACTGGAAGTTTGCACCAAAGAAAGAGGACAGCTACTCTATGGGTCAATCTCAACTGACAGAAGCAATACAATTAAGAGCTCAGCTTAAGCTCTGGCATGTACTTTCTACTTAATTCACTCTTCCAAATCCCATCACCCGGGGGCTTTCTGAGTAATCCAGCCATCCCATTACTTCAGATATATAGAAGAAAGGCAATAACACAGATAAAATCATCACACACACACACATATATATAGATATATGTATGTACTGGCCACATGCATGCACTTAGAACTTTGTACAGAAGTTCTCTTCCTCAATACACAGTCTTCTAAGTTACTGAGAGATATTAGTAAATGCAATATCAGAACTTTGGTACGTTTTTTGTAGGAATATTTTCCTACAAATTTTTCATATTGATCAGAATATTTCTCTGGCTCTAAAAGACGAAATATAACCAGCCATTAACAAAAAATACTTTCTGTACGTCAGACTCTTCTCCCACTGCCTTCCCTTTTTTCCTTTCTTTTCTTTAAAGTGTGTAGCTCTGAGTCCTTCCATAATATTTACACTGCAGTTAAACTCATAAATTGGAACTTTTCTTCCTGCACTCAATGAAGTTGGAAATTGCCTATCTGAAGAAGTCTCCTTGGAATTACACTAAACTACTGCTATTCTTAGCACATAAAACATACTGCATGGTAAGCTGTGTGGTAAGCATCCAAGTAAGTTCTCATTAGCAAGATACCTCATTTCATAATGAAAGTTAACATACCACCCTGTCATAACTTGCAAAATTAAATTAAAAATACTACTGAAAAATATAGTATCTGTTTTTAAAAGCCGAAGAGGTGAGCAGTGCTCAATGAGTGATTTCTACACTGAGTAAGACCCTGAGCTTAGCCGTGTTCCTTGAGAAATTATGTGCTTCCATTTTTCCACACCTATGGCACTGACTGCCAACATGTGGGTACCTGTGCTGCTGCTCAAGACCAGCATGACCTTCCACAAGTCCTGCATGACATCCGCCAGTCTCAAAGCAGTATTTTCGATGCCCTTCATTTTCTGAGATGGCACATTTTAGTACTCTGCATAAGCAATCAATAACCGACTTTACACACAGTACGGTCCATCTCATGATTCAGGAATAAGTCTGTTTTGTTTTGTTTTAATGCATCTTTGTTGTGCCGCAATTTTTGCTTTTAGATTTTAATTCTGAATGTGCACATTAGAGGCTTCTTTCATTCATTATCAGAAGAATAAAGATCCAGTAACATTGTCATGTTATCAAGCCTGATACAGTTTAACCAGTAGTCCCTCATCTAATGCCGTCAATGCCTTTAAGAAAGGGCACTGAGGAACACCATATAACCAAACTATATAAACTGTTACCATTCAAATTGCAGAAAAACAGCTATTTTTAATCTTTCCAATAAGGCTACTGCTATTTATTTTGCATAGAAAAAAAATTCCCTATGGAAGTAAAATTTTTTCACCCCAAGAACCAACATCAACTGGGTTCTACCAAAAAAGAAGTGCTAAGAAAATGTTTATACAGAAGCAATCTCACGTCCCCGTCACCTCTCCATTTACACAAGGGCAGGAGTTTTGCCAGATGCATGTGTACGAGCTCAAAGTCACCAATGTTTTTACACAAGTCAAATTATCCCTGATCCAGTTTTCAGCAACTACTCTTTGAACAAGCTATGTTTCACGCAGGACAGATAAATTAATTTCCATTGACATTTCCTAGTAATTGCTCAATTCCATTCCATAAAAGGAAGGCTGCAACTTGGATGATAATTAATAAGAATCAAGAAGTGTTCATTGAATTAGCAAGGGGAGTTCTTCACTGAATTATTACTGAATGAACAGAGTACATCCTTACATCAAATTACAAAAAACAGGACATATTTCAGTGAAATCGTATAGTACGGTTTTTTTTTAATCCCACAGATTTTCCTCAAAGAGGGATTAGGAGCAACAGATTGGTGCCTTTATAGAGTGGGGAAACAATAACAACAAAAAAAAAAAGCGCTGATGATAATCAGATCTTTTACTATATTTTAGAAATCATAGAAAAACACCTAACAAGCGTAATACTTCTACTGAAAAGTTAAAGTGTTACACCTAACACTTAATATATATTTCATTATATATCATTGCTTTAGTCCATCACTGACAAGCCCTCTTACAAAGTTACAGCTAAGGTTCTGGTAAAACTGATGTGAAAGACAAAACCACTAAAACAAGGAGTACAGTATCGATTGATTTATGTTTGGCTGAATGAAAATAGAACTAAAAATAAGCCTATTTCATATTCTCATGTTCCATTTAACATTTAGAATGCTTTACGCAGCATTAAAAAGTATTATCTATTTGTATTGGTTTGTAATCTGTTTCATTATTAAAATTTTATCTGTCTACCAAATTCAGCTAACTGGGGATGAGGCCAATAAATTGTAAACATACTTCCCTTCAAAATAAAAGTAGCACAGGCAACTGAGCACTTACAAGTTTAAACAACATGAGAAAAAATGCCTTTAATTGGGAAAGGGCTGATGAGCAAAATGCACTGTTTTGATGTATGGATGAAGATGCTCTATTTTTTATCCAAGACCATCTAACACATTATAAAGTGAGAGCTACCCAGGTTTACATATTGAAAGATGCATGCAGTTAAACCACAACTTCTGTAAAATGCTTATACTGTACACCAAAAAAAAGTGTAACAGCTCACTACCATTAAACAAACAAATGCTTAAAACTACATTCATACCATTTAAATCCTTATCACGTCAAATAAACTGGAAACAACTTTGGAAGAAGAAATCACAAAAAAAAAAAAAAGAGGATTACAACATATGGAAACTGTTGCATGCTTAGCAAAATTGAATACTGGCAGCAGTGCAATGCTACAGTTGCTGATAAAAAGCCTTGGGCCTGAACTACAAGGTACTGTTTTCTTCACCTTTCACTGACCTTACAATAAAAACAACTGAAAAAACATATATAAACCTTTTTTCATTTTTAGCAGTAGTAACCTGAATCAGGAACTTGTATTAGTGTTTCCTAAGGTCATGCACTTTTATTGACATACTAGACTGTTTGCCATGTAGAGTGTCAATAATCTGCTGCTTAAAGGTCCCTCAAGTCCTACAGACACGATAGACCATGACAGCTTAATGACCTGCTTATTGTAATCTAGTGTAAGATACTTCTACAAATTAACATTTTCTCATTCCAAATTAGTCTTCAAATTTACGAAGAAGTCTATAAACAAGACCGAAAGACCTGACGCTATATATTACATGACGAACTGAAAGAATAGAGATGACAGCATGACTACCACAAAGTTGACGAGAAGCACGGCCTTCAGTAGACACGTCGCAAGTTGATTATCAAGAGAGCCTGGGAACTAGCAGCCCACAGTGAGTGCTGGCAATGAGACAGCAGCTACAACACCCGAGTTCTCGCCTTGGTTTTCCCACTGACCTGCACCAAGACCCTGCAGAGGTCACACCCCTTCTGTGCCTCAGTTTTTCCTACCATCTTTTGTCTTGTCTAAATAGACTGAATTCTTCAGGACAAGGCCTCCCTCGAGGCTGATGGTTGAGTACAATACCATCCCTATTGTATAGGCAAAAAAAAAAAAAAAAAAAAAGAGTAGCTTCTCAGGCTCAGCAAGGGTAAAAGTGTTGATGAAACACTGGTTTCTTATTGTTCAATTAAACAAGATTGGATTTGGGGTTATATGACAGATTATTGCTGGTTCACTTCCATTTTATATACTGAACATACAAGAAAGAAAATAGCATGAGAAAAAGCGTTTAGCAAAGGTTTCATTTTACAAAACTGCTAACACTCCTTTGGTTTTAGCCATACACTATTACAGTGGGTTACAAATCCACTGTTTGATAGATTTTAAGAAGTCTAAAATACAATACCGCAGGAGGGAAAAGGGAGATAAATGCAGCCGCAATGGAGTGGTACTGTCATCATACGACAAAAAAGATTTAGGAAAAATGCAGAGGAGACGCAAGAGAAATGCAGAGTGTCATCTTTTCTAGTGGCCTGTCTTAAATGCCACTAGAAAATAAACCTAACAGCAGCCTGGTCAACCATTCACACCTGACAAACTTTCATCACCATCAGGACATTAAAGGCTGTTTTGATACCTTTTAGTCACAGCAGACAGCTATACTTTAAAAGATGCAATTAACTTGTCTGACAAAGCCAGACTTTTTTTTTCTTAATAAAAGCCTGAGAGTCAAAGGACAGGGAAAAGAAAAATAAAGCAAAGAACATAAAAAGCAGGATAGAGGGGGGTTCATGTGACTCATGCTATCTAGTTCCTTTTCTCCTTGCCTGTCCTAATTGAAGTGCATTCAGGATCAACACAATTAAATCTAATAATGTCAGAGAGGATACTAAGAGAGTAAGGGCACTAAGCTCGTTTGCTACAAGCTGCATGTCCCTGCCCTTGCCTCAGTAATCTAGAGTGTTGACTAGACAGAGAAATGCCCCTTGTGATATTTTTGCCACCCTCTGGCATCACAAATAAAAAACAGGGAGCTCTAAGCTGCTAGGAGCTGAGATCATAGATGGAACCCAGACACGTCAGTGAAAAGGTACCAGCCACAATGTGAAAACAAAAGAAAACCCTGAAGTTGCGCAGGAGCTCCTGTTAACATTTCTCTCTATGGCAGTACTAGCTACCTGTTATCTTGCTCGTTCCAGATTTCCTCATGTTTTGCATGTCCACCCAGTTCTCAGAAGAAATTCCACTATGAAATGAAGTTTGGAACAAAAATCTCTGTCCTGGGACAGTGGTTTTCTTCCATTGCAGATTGTTTTTAAAATAATCTGATGCTGTGAATGCAAACAAAAACCCAACCAAACAAGAACAGAAACTTGTTCCAAGGTGCCTTTAGGCAGCAACTAGCTTTAATCTGCTCCTCCAGAGAAAACAACAACAAAAAAAAAACATTTCATGACCATCCCATGCCCTGCAACATGACAGCCTATGAATTTACTGTTCAGTGACAAAATGTTCGTTCTTTAACGTTCTCTGACAACATTATTCGGAACAAAGACTGCAAAACATCATTCCTATGGAAAACTCTAGGTAGATGACAACTACAATCAGCTACTACTAATTTTGTATCATTTTAACTGAATATTTGCTGTGCAGTCCCAATGGCTACTGTGTTTAAAGGATAATTTCTTAGTCTCCTTATGTTGAGGCCTGGGGTTTTCTGTTTGGGTAGGTTTTCTGTTTTATTTATTAAGAAAAATGTAAGTTACACTTCCAAAACATTGACTCTGCTCATTCAAACACTTTTACTGCTTCCCATAGATTGCCAGTAATCACAAGACATCAAAGTAAATTTTCCATCAAAATTGGCAGGGTAGTTAAAGCATATCTGATACATGAACTAACACTCAATAATTTTGAAAAGCTTGAAAGTTTCAGAAGGTAGTGACTCCTTAAATATTCTTACATTTTTTTCTTTACAGTCCTTTAATGCATTTTTGGGAATCAGTAAGTAAAGGAAAAAAAAAAAAAAAATTTATTTCAAGCTGCTGCTGCTGTATTTCAGCTTACAGAGTAGACCAGACTCATTACAGAGCTCTATCATGCTTGCATGTACCAAGGCAACTTCTGCCAAGTCTTGTTCCACTTGAAAAAGTAACAGATTTACTCAGTAATTTATCAAATTTCCAAAATCAATAATGGCCCTGAAGAAAATAAAATAATGAATAGTTGCTTCTTTCCCTCCTTTCAGAGAAGGACAAACATAACTAGAAAAATAAAAAATAAAAAATAAAAAATCTGACAGCTGTCTTTGTATTCTTTATGAAATAAAACCTGTCAGATGTTAGGAAAACTGTTATTATTTCATGCCCCAAGACTGCACTTCCATTATGCACTTTAGGTGTTCTTACAAGACATCCACTGCATTTTGATCAAAAAAGTTTCCCTGAGGACACAGACACTGCAGCTGTGCCACGTGCAGTTAAAAATATTTTGATTAATATCGACATAGGAAGTAAAAATCCTGTTCTTACAGTAATATCCACCCACAAATTCTCTTGTACCTGTTCCAGGTCCCATTACCTCCAGCAAAACTAACTAGTCTTGAGCATTTTGCAGGAATTTTAATTAAAATACTCTTATGATCAAGTTTAGGGAAAGCAGTTTCAGTGAATCTACTAGGACAACAGTGGGAATGAGGAGAAAAAGCTAATTAAGTAATTACCAATATCTCACTACCAAAATGTAAGGATGTGACAAAAGTTTCTAGATGCCAGTCCTATTTCTAGTATCACTCAGTATTTCTGTTAACAACCGGGACAAAAGAAAACAGCACATTTATTAAGTTTTTCTATAGCAGTTAGAGTAAGACTTCAAGTTTATTTTAACACAGTACATACATCTAGACAGAATGAAATCATCCATTCAATGGAGACAATGTACAAGGAGCTACTCGAAAGCTGACACAGTCAAGTGCAGAAGCGCAGTGCAGAGAATGACCGAGCACATGACAATTCCTTACAGAAAAGGATCTAATACAGGATTACTCAAACGGCTAATGTCTGTTAAGACTCTCATTGCAAGTAAATTCTGCCCAGACTTCAAGGTCCCAGATTTAGAGAGATATACACACATACACATATAGAGACATAGTACTAACACATTCCACAGGAGGATCTCCACTTCCCATGGTTTTCCTTACTCAAGGACAGCAACAGCAAAGCACTGCTGCACTTTCAGCCACAATAACTATATCCATTTCCGACAAATCCAGATTCACACACCACTTCCTTACTGAGAGGGCATAATTAAATAATTAAAGATTAAAAACAAACAAACAAACAAAAAAGTGTTTTAAAGACCCATTGTAAATTGTAAGCTGAATGAGTCAACAATACTACACAAAAACCACAAACTTCACACAGGAGCTTAAAAATTAAGCAACACAGCTTGCAAAATACAGAGAGTAATCCTTACGCTATATTTAGTCCCTGTAAGGCCCAGTTGTGTATTACACTCAGTTTTAGGAATTTAACTTCTTCAAATACATGGACCATTTAAAGTATCTAAGAAAGCAAAGAAATGATTGGTGGTCTAAAAAGAATAAACAGGCTTAGGATCTTTATTTACAAATACAAAGGACAGCAAACCGCAGCCTTTAACTGCTGCATAAAGAAAAAGGAGTAACCTGTAGTCTGTGTTCACAACACAAACAGCAATAGGCTGATATTTAATCAAGGAGGATTCAGATGAGATACCAAGTAAAGCTTTCTAGTGGGAGGACAGTAAAACAGCTTCTCTCTGGGGAGACCTTATTGCAGCCTTTCAGTACTTAAAGGGGGCCTATAAGAAAGATGGGGACAAACTTTTTAGCAGGACCTGTAGCGGTAGGACAAGAGGTAATGGTTTTAAGGTGGAGAAAGGTAGATTTAGCTTAGACATAAGAAATAAATATTTTATTATTAGGGTGGTGAAGCACTGGAACAGATTCCCCAAAGAGGTGGTGGGTGCCCCATCCCTAGAGATGTCCAAGGCCAGGTTGGACGAGGCTCTGAGCAACCTGATCTGATTGG
The DNA here is from genome assembly GCA_011801015.1 of Ardeotis arabs. Taxonomy (NCBI): domain Eukaryota; kingdom Metazoa; phylum Chordata; class Aves; order Otidiformes; family Otididae; genus Ardeotis; species Ardeotis arabs. The sequence continues at coordinate 26,577 of JAAGAY010021027.1, forward strand.
AGATGTCCTTGCTCCTTGCAGGGGGGTTGGACTAGATGGCCTTTGAAGGTCCCTTCCAACTCAAACCATTCTATGATTCTGATTCTCTGCTAAGTCCCTATTCTATTGCTTTCCTGAGGCCAAAAAACATACATAGTACTTCAGCCTTCCCAGTATGATCCATTACTAAGTTGCCTCTCTATTCAACAACACTCATGTTTTCACTGAACTCTGTTTTGCTAATGGTATACTTGTGCAGGTCCTTCTTGTTAACCTTTATGTCCCTAGCTAGTTTGCACTGCAGCCAGCCTTTGGCCTTCTTGATAGCATCCCTTGTGCCCAAAGGATGCTTTTATGCAACTTCTGTCTTGCCTATCCTTGCTTCTATCTCTTTTCTTTTTATATTTGAGTTCATTAAAACTCCTTGCTTAGTTCTTCCTCTGAGATTCTTAGTTGTCCTGCACAGTAGGATGATTTATTCCTGACCTCTCAATAAGCTTTCTTTAAAGACCTCAATCAAATGATAAGAGGGCTGGAGCACCTTTCCTATGAGGACAGGCTGAGAGAGCTGGGGCTGTTCAGCCTGGAGAAGAGGAGGCTCCAGGGAGACCTGATAGCGGTCTTCCAGTACCTCAAGGGGCCTACAAGAAAGATGGGGAGAGGCTGTTCAGTAGGGCCTGTTGTGACAGGACGAGGGGTAACGGTTTTAAAATAGAGGGGAATAGATTTAGATTAGATATTAGGAAAAAATTTTTCACAATGAGAGTTGTAGAACACTGGAACAGGTTGTCCAGAGAGGTGGTGGAAGCCCCATGCCTGGAAACATTGAAGGCCAGGCTGGATGAGGCTCTGAGCAACCTGATCTAGTCGGGGATGTCCCTGCTCCTTGCAGGGGGGTTGGACTAGATGACCTTTGAAGGTCCCTTCCAACTCTAACCATTCTATGATTCTATGAAATCAAACTATTAGTAGTTTTCCCGTTATCAAGTATCAACAAAAGAATAAGATAAGTTGATATGGCTTCAAAATCTTTTTGCATCTTTCTGAGAATCAAATGACAAGTTACAAGATGAGGGTAAAAATTGCAAAAATAAGTTATAAGCGAAGCTACTATAGACCAGTTACAAGCTGTCATTCTAATTATTTTGCCATCTCTCACCCCATCTCCCATGCATTCAGTGAATACCCATTCTTTGCCTTTAAGTTGAAAGCTTTTTTCCTTGTGGCAAGAACAAATTGAGTATATTGAAAGGTTTTGGAAGAGTGAGACAAAACAGTGCAAACCAAAGAGGCCAACGTAAGACTCCAAATTTAGTAGTAAAAATACTAAGGATAATAATCACTAAGGATAATAATCTTTCACACTTCAACACTCTCAGTATTATTGTTAGAGGTTGTATATTTTTTCCTTACTATAAATAACTTAATAAATTTTTACTGTGCTGCAAATGATCAGTTTGAGAAATCTGACAATCCTACTTTCGCCCTCAGGTTGGAAACGCAGCTAGTTCTCTCCTCTAAACTAGCATTTCCTGACAATGCAAGTGCCTCTGTCCTCCAACTGTGACAGCAATAGATTTGTTTAAGAATCATAGACATTAAAGGTCTAAAATTGTTAAACAGATTTTTATAGTGTGTAAATCACATCCCAACTACTTGCTATTTATTGGCTTTTTCTCATGAACCTTGTACATTCTACATAATACAATGGTCTAGAATAGAAGAAATTAGTGCAGTTTACCTTGTAGTAGTGGAGATTTTTAAGATCTGACTCTTACTGCTAAAAAGAGGCAAAGAAACTGCACCAATTGGAGAAATCAGAGAATATGCTATTGTGAAATGCTGGCAACTGTCACACTCATCACTGTGATATCAATATTGTAAACTCTGACTCTATTTAGCCATTCCTCCAAAAAGGATCAACAGAATATAGTCTCAATTTTTAAGGAGCACATAAGATACACAAGTATTAGCATTAAATTTTATTTGCAACATATCACTGCTTTATCTCATAATTCCTTTCTTTTGCATGCAGTCTCCACTTCCATTAGGAAAATTACATTACAAAAACTCACATTTAAATCACCAGAAAGAAATAAAAGATAACTTGCAAACATGGTAGAAGCATGCTACAGTTACATTTCCAACAGAATGATCAGGATTTTCCCCTCACTTGCATGAAAAAAACAATTTATAAAGAATAAAATATTTCATAGCTGAGTCCAAGGACAAAAAAAAGCTTGAAAAAAAATGCAAAAATAAGAAGTGTTGAGGAATTTCTGTGACATAAAGCAATTTAAAAATGTGTGTATATACAGGTATATATACAGATGCATGCATTATTCTAGCACAGGTCAGGTAATTCCAACATTCATTAATGAGAATTTGCAACAGTCTCTAAAGAGTGGGAATAATAATAGCACCTTTCCAGACAAGATTTCATGCCTAAGAACCTCT
>JAAGAY010021028.1:0-53705 GCA_011801015.1 Ardeotis arabs
CCCTCAGAAAAAAAAAAAAAAAGTCAACTTTTTTTTTCCCCCTGTAAATATCTCATCTTGTGGGGGGAAAAAACCTGGACCTAACCTGAACAGTTTAACTACTGCAATTAGCCTCAACAGCCAGCCTCAAATCAGAATTGCGCTTCAAATATCAAATTACAAACCCAGATTGCGAACCAAACCAGCCATTTGCTTTTGTTGATGTGAAATTATATAGATCTAGGTTGATGGGAGTAAGCTGTCAAAATACAGGGTACGCTTAAGCATCTACGGCAATCTCAGTGCAAAGATGCTTGAGTCTTGTCTTCGGTGCCAAATCTGCTTATTTTCCCCCTTTGGCTACTGCGGATCAATTCCTCCTCTATTATATTCGAGCAGCTCCATCTGCTTAAAATGCTTAAACGCTTTCAGCCAAGATTCCTCCTACAAATCATTACCTGATGGGAGCTGAAGGTGGGACACCTTGCAAAGGGACTTGATTTTCAGGACATACCTGGCACCCCATCCTCTGAAAACCCAGCCCTTCTCATCACTGATGCTGCCCAGGCGTTAGGGTTAGCAGCCACAGCGATGAAGGATGTTCAACCCTACGGAATTATAGAATCATAGAATGGTTTGGGTTGGAAGGGACCTTCAAAGGCCACCCAGTCCAACCCCCCTGCAAGGAGCAGGGACACCTCCAACCAGATCAAGTTGCTCAGAGCCCCATCCAACCTGGCCTGGAATGTTTCCAGGGATGGGGCTTCCACCACCTCTCTGGGCAACCTGTTCCAGTGTTCCACCACCCTCAGCATAAAAAAAATTTTCCTAACATCTAATCTAAATCTACCTCCCTCTATTTTGAAGCCGTTACCCCTCGTCCTGTCACAACAGGCCCTGCTGAAGAGTTTCTCCCCATCTTTCCTGTAGGCCCCCTTCAGGCACTGGAAGGTTGCTATCAGGTCTCCCCGGAGCCTCCTCTTCTCCAGGCTGAACAGCCCCAATTAAGACTTTATAAGATATATTTTTTCGTATAGAAAGGCGGTCATCGGTGGCATGCCGTAAATACAATAGCTAGGGTGGGAGAGGGGAAGGGAAGCCATTTAAACAAGGCTTTGAGAAATTAGAAACATGCCTGTGCATTAATAGTGTTTTTTCCCCCCAAACAATTAATTCACCATACATTGACCTCCCGTGGCACTGAGCGTGCTGACATGGGAACGCATCCCTAGCTTCACCTGGCCTCCCTGAAAATCAGGAATCTCTAGCGCCTGGCTCGAATTAACTCAATAAAGCAAACGTTTGTTTTAGACGTAGCCATTAATTATCTCCTTGGGTCTCCTTCCCGAAGCGGAATGCGTCGCTGGCTTCCCTATCTCATCATCGCTGGCTCCACTGCATACAATGTTCTGTTCTTTTCTTTCTTCCTAAAGATCCTAATACGATGCAGCCGGCCAGGCCAGCAGCTTCGGAAACTAGCATAGAGCGAATTTAATAACAAGCAAACCTGCAGTTAATAAAGTCTGTCATCAGTAATGTCTCCACTGAACGCTTGCCAGGACAGAATTGTTTGCACTTACTGTGTGAGCCAAGTCACAGCTTTAACAGGCAAGGCACAAATAAAACCCAGCCTTCCCATTCTTTTCACATCTCTGTTCCGACCTACCAACAAAAACTGTGGGGCAAACAATGAAAAAATCCAGATTCAAACGTAAAAAAAAATAAAAATAAAGTCATCCCCCCCCATTATTCATTAGATTATGAAACACATTTCATAATCTAATAATTAGCAAGGGCAAATTTTTTCAGCATGAATCTGGAGTCTTTTGTCATTTCGTGTTAGCACCCAAAACAAATGAGCATTGTGCACAGCATGGTGCCGATACCAGCCGCGGGCTCCCGCCGTGCCATTGCTCGGTGCTCCCCTCTCTCTCCAGCAAAAACGTGATGGGGATGGGATGGCACGGAGCTCTAGATGTGAGGGACTTAGGGACCCTGGGTAATGAGCAAACTTAATTTCTACAGACCTTGAGGATGGTGGGTTCAAGCACGTATCTCGGTACGTCTGCCAGTGCCAGGCTCTGTGAAGCACTCTGGGATCCTTCCATGGCAAAAGGACTCAAAGTCTTGTTCTCTGTGGCCATTTTTCTGGTGTTTTTGTCTATACCTGGAGAAAAAAAGGTAGATAACACCGCTAACCCAGGGGTTTCTAGCCAGACTGCCCCAGTACCTGTGGCTTCACACGGGATGATGTAGCTCGCCACGTGCGGAAATGCACCTGTTGTCTGCTGGTTAGAGGGTCCCGTCTTCTTCAGGGCCAAGAGTTCAGGGCTTGTGAACCTTGTGCTGTCTCCGTTGCAAAATCGACCAACTGCCCCTTCTGCCCAGGAGCAGATGGAAATCCCTTGGGAGGCCTTGCTGCTCTGCGAGGTGCCGTGTCTGACCGCGGTATGGGTTTACAGGCAGCAAGAGGTGGCACACGGAGGGTGGGGGTGAAACCAAGGCCACCAGGACTCTTCTCCTCCATGGCAACCTCATGGAGGTGCTTCGTTTCAGGGTGTGAAGGTGGGTTCAGATTGGCTTTAAAGCCATCTGCCACGTTCTGCCTGGGGGAGCAGGTTGGTTTGGTGCAGGGGAGCTGTTGCGTGGTGCATGGTGAACAAGAAATTGCTATGTCCACCAAAGAACAAGAGCCCCAGCACTTACCCACCAACCAGGTACCCGTACCCATACTCCTTTGGACATCCTGCTCTCTTCTCCTCCCTGGTTAGAGCACACTCCAAGCCAGAAGCTTTTGGATTTTTGTGATTTGGTGAGGCCAAAATTTAGAAAAAATATTTTAATAATAATAATAATGGGAAAAAAAATTAAATTCATTCCTAAAATGTGGCAGTGATGTGGGATCTCCTACCAGCCAGGTTGGGCTATTTTTATCCTCCCAGGTGCTTTGTTGGTTTCACACCACAGCAGCTTAGAGGAATGACTCCAGCTCAAGAAGCCATGCAAGAATTACCCGACATGGGACATCATTAGCTTAGTCTTGGGTGTCTCAGGGCCCAAAGGATAGCTATTTGTACCTGTCCCCTTCATCTGCAGATCTAGTGGTATCATTTCTCTTTCAGCAAGGGGTGAAAAATGGTAAAAGGTGAAGGTCTTGCTAAGGTCCTTCAACGGGTAGAGAGAAAAAAAAAAAGATGGAGAATCAGGTCTCTCTCCTGTGCAGATGATTTGGGTCAACACTGCAAAACTGAATGTGTTACACCTTTGATGAAAGAGTCATAAAAGGTGTTTTGTTCACCCTTCTACAGCCCATGGGGAGGTGTCAGTGATGCTGGGGAGCACCCACCCAACGGAGTTCACCTACCAGCTCTCCAAACTTCAGGGGACCACAAACGGAGAGGATATAGGCGCAGTTCATGGGATGATGACGGTGTCCGAGAACAACATGACTATCAAGGTGACTCCCCCAACCAAGGGCTTGTTCGACCTCATGATCTTCGCACGCCACAGTGACTCTCAGGACCCGTACAACTGGGTATGCTCCTATCAGATCCAATGTCTAGAGCCACACAATGGAGAGAAACTGCCTGAAAACCCATTTCATTTCTGGGGCCTCCACCAAAAGGTGAGAGATTTTGGCATCAAGGAGAGCAGTCACAAAGACGAGCTGCTTGTTGCTCCACAGGGATCTTTGCTCTTGACTCTCCAAACATCCCAACCCTTGCTTGCCGTGTATGAGCTGGTTAATAAAGATTTAGATGCTGCTCTGAGCAAGAAATGCCTGGCTGCTCAAGCCGAGGAAGAGAAACTGAGTTGCCACGTGCTCTGTCCTTTCCAGGGTTACTACCGGCTGTCCGTGTTTGTGAAAGATGTAGGAGGCAGCACCTTTAGGAACGCGGCCAATTTCCTCATTCGTTGTTTGAAGCCTGTCAACCAGAACGAACTCTTCCCCTCAGGGCTGAGCATGCACTGCGGGAGCGGGATCAGCTCCAGCAGCCATGGCCTCTCCAGTCCCAGCCACTCTTCGCCCATCATCACCACCAAGCTGGGGAAGTGCAACATCACCTTCCACACGCCCACTGACGTTGAGGTGACCGCCAGCTTGAGTAAGGACAAAGTCATCTATGCCAAGTACCCACTGGAGAGGTACGTCCTGGTCACCCACCTGAGGACTAAAGTCAGCGTGTGTGTTGTGCTCCCCGAGTCGGGGATCTACAAAGTGGGGCTTTTTGGGAGAAGCAAGGACCACAAGGACTTTGCCCATATTTGTGACTACGTTATACGCTGCTTCACCGATCCCAGCTGGCTTCCCTTCCCCAGGGTCTACAGCCTGTGGAGGAGAGGGTGCGTCTTGCTAGAGCCACGCACAGGGGTGCTCCAAGAGCAGAGCTGGGTCCGGTTCAGGGTCAAGGTGCCGAAAGCCTACCAAGCTGTCGTCCTCGGTCAAGACAAGACGGTGCTGCAGCAGACCCCGAACATGGTCTGGGAAGGGGACGTATTCACCGGGACTGCGGGGACGCAGGTCAAACTGGCAGCCAAGTTCAGCCAACACTGCTCCTCCCTGGAGGTCATCCTGGCGTTTGAGGTGGAGGGTGGCTCATCTGCTTCCCTGGGGTGTTCGGGGTAAGCCAGAGAGAAGGGCTGGCTGTGCTGGGAGGGATTAAACAAGCCAGGGAAGGAAGCAAACGCTCTCAAAACTGGAGGATGTTGAGGAGACACGGACAAAACTCCCAGAACTTTATGGCATGTCGGGGGGAGTCTGGGTGTTACCCGCAGAGCTTTTCTTCCCGCAGGATATCCAGATACTTGCTGGGGCCTCCAGTCCCACTTGGAGACGTTGCCGCCGTCTAAATCAGCACCAACATATGGAAGGCTCCTAATATTTTGCTTCTGTCAGAGGAAACCATTGTTCAGCTTCTCTACAGGAAGGATGTCTCACTGCTTATTACCAGCTTGAATAATTGTTTGGAATGTTTTATTTGACATTTATTCAAGAACTTGGAAACCCACATAGTTTCTTGCTCTTGAGAGGATAACAACAACAACAAAAAAAAAAAAAAAAAAAAAAAAAAGAAAAAGGAAAATAGGCGAACTGGAGCCAACAGCTTCAGATAGTAGCAAGATTTTAAAAATGTAAATATATAGTAGACCAAGTAAGACTTCCTTGCAGAAAGACTCTGTGCTTGGGCAGAGGAAGGAGGAAAGGAAGTAAAGAGATGCTGTATTTTATCACCTGTGTTTTTCAAATATTTTCCAGGTCTTCATTATCAAGGATGACACGTAGATATACATTTACAAGCATTGAGGGCTTGAAATGAAGAGACAAAACAGGCAAGGAAGCAGCTCTGCAGCCAAAGCATCTAATCGCTGAGCAGAAAGCACAAGCAACTCTGCTTTTAAACTCTGACACATCCTGCAAGGCACCACAAATGCCGACTCACTGAAAACAAACGCGATGTTCACACTTAGGCGGGCTGAGAGATACACAGTGGAAATACTTCTCCATGCCCCCACTGGATTGATGCTTCAAAGGGGGGGTTCTGGTTGCAATAACCAAGAACAAAACCTGTGGGTTGTGTTTGGGTGCTGGGCAAAAGATAGTGGGGGAACACGGTCTGCTTTCTTCAGGTTTGGCAATTTAAATTTGGCTTGTAGCAAAAGTTCAAGCAGATCTGAACCTTTTCTGGCCTGGAAATAAGTTAATGCAGCTAATGGATCAGGATCCACATTTCACACCAAATTTGCTGGAACCACGCTGATGTGTTGGAAGATTCCCCTGAAGAAGAAAGTACAAGGATGACTCTGAACTAAGGGAAGCATTTGCAATAGTAGACATTGGATAGACTCTTGCCTGTGGTGCTAGAAACCATTTAAGAAGGACAGATCCCTAGATCTTCCTCTTCTGACCCATGTTCTGGCTGCTCCGTATTGGGCCATCCACTTGGACGGATAAGGGAAAGAGAACCATAATGTGACTCAGCTTCCTCAAGTGTCTTTCAGAATAACCACAGACAAAAAAATTCTGCTCCCTGCGAGGCTGAGCAGACAATTCAGAGCCCATAAAGCTGCTGGGGGTTGGTGTTGTCCTCCAAACTCCCGCTACCAGTTGAGTGCCTTTGTATGCACCTTCCATGACCAACAGCCTTATGACCACGCTGCGCTCCCTAAGCAAATGGGGATGCTCTCCAGACCTCCTCAGTGCTTCCCAACCTGTGCGTTGTCCCCAGACAGCACCAGCAGTGAAATTGTATGTGTAGGCAGGCTCCCTAGTACTCTGTTTCACTTGGTTTTTGTAGAAGCATTTTGGCTCAGCGAACAAAAATGAACTCTTCATTTCTGGCCAGTTTTGCTGTTAACTTTTCACAGCTGTGCCCCTCTGATCCTCTTGAGCCACTCTACATCTGTGTATATACTTTGTTAGCTGAAACTGTCCCATCTCTGCCCAAATTTAAGCAGGCAGACCATGATCACATGCCTCCAGTGAAAATCCATCTTCCAGCCCGGTGACTAATTCCTCTTTATCCATCTCAACGAGGTCCAGGTTAGAGTTACCTTTAATTGGAGTCTAAACAGGTTGTGTCAGAATATAATTACCTGGAGGTGCTGAGAACTTAATGATACTCCCATAGAGTTTGTTTGTTGTTTTTTTTTTTTTTTCAATGATCTGAGTCAATATACTCATATTTTCTCTCTGTGCACGCTTGGGTATAGCACGTAACCTATTTTAAATGTCATTCTTATTTAGATTTACATACCTCAAAGCCTGCACCCAGAGCTCTAGGAGCCTTCGCAATAAACACGAGCACTAACTCTCCAAAAACAACAGCCCAGGGGCAAGCGTCACTCATGAAAAAACAATGATAAGGAAAGAACTAACTCATATGTCTTTCCTCCTCTCGCGCTCCTTCTGCCCAGTAGGATTAAATTAGGTAAAGATGGATTACAACACATACCTGCAGCTATAAAACACACCTAGTTCTGAGCAAACTTAGTTCAAAAAGTCATTAGGAGGCCTCCAGGTATGCATCGAGCCACAGACGGCCAAAAATTGAACAGGAGGCTGCACCCAACTCCATGACCATCTTGGTTGAGAGGCTGTCCTAAAACCAAAGTCAAAGCAGGTAAGACCAGGAAGGGCTGGACCAGGAACTCGCATACTGAAAACGCACACCTTTCCTAAACAAGGTAAGACAGCAGTCACCAACCTCACCGAGCTTTTACCTTCCTCTGCAGACCATACGCAAGAACCATCAGATGGTGTCCAGACTCCATTTCCCTGTATTTATCTTGTCATTAGCGTCAATTATGTTCATATTTGTTTGGGCTGAATTCATCCAACGAGTCACATACGTACACAAACCGTGTTTTCTTTGACTTCTTGTTGTGCTTCTTCCCTTCAGCACCATTAAAACCCGAGATGACCATCCTTTCCATCCTGTGTCTGGACTTCATTGAGTTTGCTGGATGGTGATCAAGGGTGTTGGAGTTTGCAGAAACAAACTGCAGCAAACAAACAGTAAGAGCGTAGGACTGGAGTTACGATCTTCCCGTTTGCGTGCTACGGCTGGGATGAAATGTATGCTCGGAGTAGAGCCCTGTCCGTATGTGTCCATGGGTTTTCTACACAAGGAGTCATTAAATGCCTGCACGTGATCAAATAAGTCCTACAATAAGTGTGAGAACAGCACAAAAACTGCTGTACTTTGGTTAATCTGAGAATATGCCAGGAAAAGCCGTCCTTACATTGCCCAAATATCTTTGAAATACAGAAAGATGAAAAAAAATAAACTAATACAGGTAGGAAATCAAGTAGATTTCAAACTTTTCATCTTTGGTCTGATGACTGGGATTTCATGGCAAAGTTGCAAGGAAAAAAATGAGTACAGACAAGAAGAATGTATGTGAGAAGAGCATTTCTCAAAGCAGAGCTCTTTCATACGGTCACAAGGGACATGTAAGTGAGAACAATCTTGTTCAGCAAGTCCCCAGGGATCCGGCTGGGAAGACAAGTGGGAGGAAGGAAGGGTTAAAAACATTTTTCAGGGAAAGCTTGGCTGTGGCTTGCGTCTCCTCAGGCTGGTGTACAAGAGGGACTGGAGACAGACTTCTGCTGGAGGTACCATCCTCCTCTCCAGACTGGCAATGTAGCGATAACGCAGAGAAGATGAATCCGGAAAATCCCTGAAGAGGAGTATGAGGACAAAGCACGAGTGACTCCCGTCGAGGAAGTCCCACTTTGCACAGCAAAAGGGAGGAAATGATGAGCAAGCATTTCTACACACGGCAGGAGAGAGACCTTCCAGAGCCAAAGGCTGGTGGGAAAGCCGCAAAGGGCATTTCTATAACAACAGAACCGAGAGCTTAGCGCCCGGGTAGGCTAAGCACTGGGCAAACACACCTCCCAAATCCCACATTATTAAGGATTTAAGCTACAAACCCATTTTACAAAGCTATCCAACCATGGACACCTCGTTAGCATTTTCATGATTGCAGCCAAAGATGTTTCATCCCTAGGACCTGCAAAAACAAATCACCATGGGACGTAAGATGGGCAAGAATAAAAGAGAAAGAAGGAACAACTTCCCATTGTATCAACAGCCAACCTCCTTAGGAGAGACTCGCCAAGAGTGCTGGAGTGAGGAGAAATCTGTGACATCATATTTAGAATGTTTTGCTTGCTTTACCAAAGTCTTCCTCGCCCTGGTTCTGCTGTTTTCCATCCGTGGGTACACTGCGTACTCGGTACATACGTAAGAAAAGGACTTATGCTATCAGCCATTCTGTTTACCATGAATAAAAGCGTGGTAACCAAGGTTACTTGGGTTTTGCTCCTGTGATTTTCGTTCCCAGAGAAAGCAGTATTCCCCCCTCCCTCTTTTGGTGCTGCACTGACAGCAGCTCTGCAGATAAAAGAGGGCTCCGCTGTACTAAACTCTGAGCACAGAAGATGGGACCACCCAACAGACCTTGCAGTCAAGAGATAAGCAGGTAGCCTGGGGTGAGATGCTCCATGGGTTGGCAGCCTCCACATGGTGGCTGTGGAGGCCAGTGCCTCCTGGGCAGAGTTCCCTCCAGGACAAGCTAAGCTGTCCCAGCTGTCCCCTAGACCATGATGCGATGTCTCCAGGAACAGTGTCACAGCACTGGAAAAGTCTTCTTAATTCTTCCCGGGACTCGCATTTGTAGAAGGACACCTGGGCTGTTACGGCCGCATCGCTAAGTCGCTTTTTGTCTTGGATTTTTGATGCAATGGCTGTCTTGGAGCAGATGAAGGGTCCACCAAGGCCAGCCAGAACCAGCGCTAGAGGAAAGACCGTAGCCATACAGTGATGGTCACCTTGCTTCACCCTTCTAGTTTCCAACTATCTGCAGTCCCCACCCCAGCAAACATTGAGTTTGCCTCTCCATTATTCTGCTTAATGGCCCTTGATGGAAAATTTCTTCTGCAAAACAGGCAGTAGGATCCAGCAGTAAGGACCAAGCACCCATCAACCTCATGGGAAGAGGCTAGTGGATCTTAAGCAGCAGCAAAGGAGCCAATGGTGACCAGACCTCCTCGTTAGGCTGTTCAACCCTATGGACCCTTTCTAACCTTAGACTCCAAGGACACACAAGCCTATCTCTGGTTTCATCTTTCCAAGAGCCGAGAGGGGACATGAGGGAACATCCAGCTCCTGCACACAGACCTTTTGTTCACCTGTGCTTTATAAACACAGCAGAAAGAACTATTTAAATCATATTTGTTAGGGTTTCCTTCTCCAGAAATACTCCTTTCCTTGGAGAACTTGGTCCCCTGTGCTCAAGGTGGCATCACAAGATGGTACAGCCAGGCCTGGAGTCAATTTTCAGGTCACATTATTGTGACAGTCCCAGCTTCTGTGTAATATATAACTTCAGCTTTTATTTCAGTATCTCCTTGCTAGAAATGTGCTTAATCTGTTCCTTTTTTTTTTCCCCTAAGCCTTCCCCAAGGACAGTCTGAATTGAACATTTCAGGTGTCTCAAAATGAGAACAAAACATAGCTCAGATCCCAAAAATAGCTGCCAAAGAGGCAACGCCGAAGCCAGGAAACAGCTGTGCACTTTGTTTTCTTTCTCCTACCTTCTTTTTGTCTTCACCTGGGAGGAGAACAGAGAACCTCTGCATGGGGAAAGGGTCCATGTGGGGATCTGGAGCCCCACATGAACTTCAGACACATGCTAGGGTCTCCCAAGTGTTTTGACCTGGAATTATCACACTGACTCAAGGTTATCCCCCTCCTTACGTCATCTGTAGGGTCCACTTGAAAGCAGAGGTTTGATGCTTAGAGTTGTCTTTAGAGAAGCTCTTAATTCCAAGCCAGAGAGGAGATTCACTCAACATCCTTTCCCCATTATTTTGCTTTTTTTTTTTCCTGCTTTCCTCCCTTGGGAGGCAGCTCTCCAACAGCGTTCAGGCTAAGAGCGTATTATTCCTAACACAGAAGTGATCAAAGCCATCTCTGTGGGGCAGGGCTGGCTGAACACATCCACGGGAAGACGGATGAGCCTTCACTTGTGCTGCAATGTGGGGGAAGCAGAGAGAGAAGGATGAACCCAGAAGATGATGAAGCCGTGTGAGCCAAGGGCAGCCTTTAGCAACCCCGGTGCTACCAGGCGAACCAGGTATGATAGAGCATCAAAAAGCTGATGATGAAGCAAAAGTGCAAACAACTCAGCACCAGGGCTCTACTTTGAGTCAGCAATCATCATTTCGATATCAGGAAAAAGTTTTTTCCACTGAGGGTGGTGGAACACTGTCCCAGGTTGCCCAGAGAGGTGGTGGATGCCCCTTCCCTGGAAATGTTCAAGGCCAGGTTGGCCGGGGCTCTGAGCAACCTGATCTGGTTGGAGATGTCCCTGCTCCTTGCAGGGGGGTTGGACTGGGTGGCCTTTGAAGGTCCCTTCCAACCCAAACCATTCTGTGATTCTATGATTCACTCTAAAACCCAGCAGCTTTTCTTTCTGAACAGGGTTCACCACCTCCCTTTTCTTCCGTTGGAAATGAAAGAGGAAATCTGGCTTCATACGGCACATAATTAATTGAGAGACTCTGACTGACAGAGACAAAAGGAAAAAAAAAAAGGAAAAAAGCCAATTAAATTAAGTTACAAAAATTAATCTGTGGTGTGATGTCCTGGTTAATGAGTTGAGAGCTTTCTGCGAGCTACAGTCCTTTACGGGTGCCAGTTAACCCTTTAGGGGCTGACCGACAGCGGCAGGGCTCGCTGCAACGCCTCGGGGAACGCCTTCCCCAGGCGAAGCTGAGAGCATCCTTCACCTTTCCTGAGCTTCCCTTTCGCCTTCAAGCATGGCCACTTCCAGCAACACACGTGCTTCATGGCAGGGGATTTTGGGAGCAACAGTTAGGAAGGAAAACATGGGTAGGGCGAGCATTGCATGGACAACTGCACACCCAGAGTAGAAAAACAGGGAATTAAACAATTACCAAACCTCTTAAAATGCTCTCAAAGAAAGTACTGATTTGCTCCTCACCATCCTGTAAGAAGGACAAGTGGAGATTTCTAGCTTGGACAGCAACGGAAGAGCTGCCAGGAGACCCAGACAGAAGACCGTGAGCCCCACCAGTGGCCTCACGGGTCAGCCTTTGAAGGTTGCCTACAACAGTGCACAAATTCTGCTTGAGATGTCGGATGGGCAGGGCTACCGAAGGCAGAAGAGGGATGAGAGCACCTCTGTGGCGAGCAAGAGACACTTGGCCACGGCAGACTTGCTGCAGACAATGAGAAACGTTCGCTTACAAAAAAGAGGTTGACCCAGGGCAGGGGGAAAACGCCTTCCTGGCCCGCTCCAGCGGCTGTCTTCCCCCGCGGCAGGCTTTGCCAAAGGAATCCTCCGGGCTGCTTTTTTGTACGCATTAAACTTTGATTGAAAATGATCGTTATTTTCCTCCCCTTACCGGCTGCCAAGAAAGCGGCAGATGGGTGACCTCACCGCTGCCTGCGAGCCAGCTGAACCAGAAGCTCTCCGAGACGTGAACTCCTCCGTGCATCCCAGAGGGACTGGCGAGTTGAGGACAGAGTTAACATATCCTGGATCATGCTGGTGCGTCCCTCCTCCGGTACCACGTCCCAAGGCATTGGGTAGCGGGCTGCCATCTAGACCCATAAGGATGGAAACTTGAAGTTTGAGCCTGGATGAAGCGAGGAGAAAGAAAGCCCGTGGCTCCAGCCACGAGAAAAGACGTTCGCCCTGCTTCCCAACGCCATAATCCCTTCCTGGATATCAGCACCCTGGGCTTGCAACATTTCTGGTTTCTCTTCCTCCAACCAAAGATGAGCTCTGCCCTTCACCGCTGCTTTAGGATGTCATGGCCATCCCAAGGCACCGCCAAGGGAGGCTCCCACCAGGCTCATCATCTTGATGCTGCCTGCACCTCAACCCCAACACCTTTCCTCCCCACAGCCAGTAAAATCCCTTGGGTTTTCCTGCAAGGGGAATAAAGGTAGAGACTTTCCTTGCATGGGTGCGTTGAAACGGTCCATGGCAACATCACCCTTCCAACTCAAAATATTCTTTCATCGATCTGGGCTTGGCCTCATGCTAACATCATTGCAAAGCGCTGGGTAGATACGGTTATGAGGACAGTCGTGTCCAGATAAGACCATGAAAACACTGGTTCCCCATCCCATATCTCACATTACTCCAACAAATCCCAGCAAATTAGCCGTACCTGACCCACCGCAGCCAATCTGCCCCACTTCACCCCAGGGATGCTGCGCTCATCTTCCATCCACTTTTGGCAGAACTTCACCAATCACAGCCTCACATCTGGAGTGTATTTCCACTTCATCACTGAATCAAACAATAGTTTGCTTGTTCACGCCGAAGTGGGTGGGAAGCAGGGAGCACGGAGCTGCTCAGGGTCCCCAGCAAGGACAGCAAAATGTGACAGATGGCCCCATCACTGGGGGCTCAGAGGGATCACACCGCCCTTCCCCAACCCACACAGGTGATATCGCCCCAGCACCATCTACGAGTGTTTGTCAAGGGGTGGCACAAAGGGTTGTTGTTAGTTGGCAGGAGCTGTGCTGCTGCATGCGGTGGGGACTCAGAGTCGAGCTGCTTGGTTGTACCAAAAGGTCCCTTTCCTCCTTCTCCTGGGGTTTCCAATCAGCTCTACCATTCAAGAGGGAGGTGAGTCAGACACAAAGAAGTCTTCTACAGGGAGGTATAAGCCAACATCCGGTTCAGGTGGAGAAAACTCCATGGTTGGATGCCCCA
The DNA here is from genome assembly GCA_011801015.1 of Ardeotis arabs. Lineage (NCBI taxonomy): Eukaryota > Metazoa > Chordata > Aves > Otidiformes > Otididae > Ardeotis > Ardeotis arabs. The sequence continues at coordinate 13,243 of JAAGAY010021028.1, forward strand.
AGGAGCAGCAGTGACCTTCTTGGGGCAATGGGGATTAAACAAGATGACTTCTCATGGGTCTTCCCATCCTTCTCTTCATCCCTTCTCCTCTCCCTCTGCACTGCTTTAAGCCCTTTAATGAACACAGCTTGGGAGGAGAGGTTGAAATGACTAAAGAGTCAAGGCCATGCCCACCGCTGCCTGCAAGATGGCTAAGAAAACAGAAAACGCCCAGGGATGATGGGAAGGAGCACACCACACTTCCTTCTGCGCCCACCTCATTCTCCCATATTCCCCACAACGTCCCATCCCAGGCCTGGTGCTGGCTTGTTCCTTTGCTTTGACCTCTCTGCGAGCCATCGTGTTCCCAGGAAAGTTTATCATTAGAGCTTGCAACCACCTCACCTAAGCAAACAAACAGCCACCAGCAGAAGGGACACCCTTCCCAAACCAAGCCAAACCTAAAACGTTTGTGTTTCGTTCGCTTTGCAGCAGCGATTTTCATCTGCAGCACAGACCAAGCAAGTGCAGTGGGCCCTTCCCTGCTTCCCTCACCCATTTCTAGGGGGGGAATTCAGGGATTTTACTCATTTCTGTGGTCTTGCAGCTAGAGAGAGAAGAAAGCCATAGGCCTTTGCTTTGAGAAGAAAAATCTCTCACCAGTCCCACCCTTATCATGACCACATCCCACTGCCAGGGAGCAGGTCCTTGGCCAGGAGGACAACATGGCCTTTTAGCAGATTTAATGTAGGGGGAAAAAAATAAAAAGCATAATACAAGGAGCTTTTTAACTCCATCTCCTGAAGAAACAAAGCTGCAGTGGCCACCAGGAGTGGTCTGTAGTTTTGTCACCATCCATGAACACTTTCTGGGCTCCTGGCTGACCTGAACTGGGTCTGAAGGAAGAGCTCAAGGCTCATACAGCTGAGTCATTTCTGCTAAGGGAAGAGAGCCAAGCCATGCCCATCACTGGGGACATGTCACTAAACATCAGAAAGCCAGAGCCAGCCACCCTCACATCCTTGCCCCAAGCTGGACCAGCAACTGGGAGGCACAGGAGGACGTGAAGAGGCTTCCCTGCGAGTAGGATGGCTGCTGCCTCCTCTTTCTGCCGTACTCAGAACCAGCCAAGTCCAGAAACAGCAAGAAATTTCTTCATTTTCTTCCTAAAATTTAAAGCAGAAATCTTTTGTTCTCCCCAAGGCAACTTCTAAGAGCATCTGTAGGCAGTAGTGCACATGAAGATGCGTGTGAGGTAGACGCGTGTCATCCTGGTGGCACGTTCAGGATGGAACACACTGAATTGGGACAGGTCACCTCTGACAGCGTAAGGCATATAAGAGATACTGCAATTTGTAATTCTATCTTTAATTCTATCTTTGTGTTGTTCTTTGTGCCAACAAAGGGAGAAGGGATGTGTCTGCTGGTACAGGATGAACTTCAGCCCTTATCTCAAGAGGTTCCACAGGGAAATACAACAAAATTCTCTATTGTTGCACAGGAAACACATCTTTCAACAGTCTTCGGCATCAAACCTGCCTCTGGGACCTTCCCCGTCTGCTGGTGACATCCCTTCTGACCTCGAGTAAAGCGCTTCCTCCCCGTTTCCCCGCGACACGATGAAGCCTGCAAACAGCCTCAGAGCATCAGGAGGGCAGCGAACTCCAGCGCAGTGCCACAGCCAGAAGGGCGTGTGAAACCTCCACATCCTATGCTGAGTTTTAGGGCAGAGAAGGCTGAGGTAGAGGATGGGCACACGGGGCTAGGACCGGCTTTCCTTCGTGTGCTCCTACAGCCCAAGCTCCAGCAGCAGGACTGGAGCACATCCCATGCTGGTTGATGAGAAGCTCAACATGAGCCGGCAATGCGCCCTTGCGGCCCAGAAGGCCAACGGCATCCTGGGCTGCATCAAGAGGAGCGTGGCCAGCAGGTCGAGGGAGGTGATTCTGCCCCTCTACTCTGCCCTGGTGAGACCCCACCTGGAGTACTGTGTCCAGTTCTGGAGCCCCCAACATAAGAAGGACATGGACCAGCTGGAGAAGGTCCAGAGGAGGGCCACAAAGATGATCAGAGGGATGGAGCACCTCTCCTATGAAGAAAGGCTGAGAGAGTTGGGGCGGTTCAGCCTGGAGAAGAGGAGGCTCCGGGGAGACCTGATAGCGGTCTTCCAGTACCTCAAGGGGGCCTACAGGAAAGATGGGGAGAGACTGTTCAGCAGGGCCTGTTGTGATAGGACAAGGGGTAATGGTTTTAAAATAGAGGGGGGTAGATTTAGATTGGACATTAGGAAAAAATTTTTCACTATGAGAGTTGTAAAGCACTGGAACAGGTTGCCCAGAGAGGTGGTGGATGCCCCATCCCTGGAAACATTCAAGGCCAGGCTGGATGAGGCTCTGAGCAACCTGATCTAGTCAGGGATGACCCTGCTCCTTGCAGGGGGGTTGGACTGGATGGCCTTTGAAGGTCCCTTCCAACCCAAACCATTCTATGACTCTATGATTCAACTTCAGAGACAACCTGGACAAACCCACCCAACTTCTGATTCAATGCACACAAGCCACCTTAGATATTCTGCACCTCTCTCCAGAAGATCCTGTGGTCCATCCTTACCTTCTGTCCCTTGGAGCCTCCCCTCTTTGCCAGCTTCTCAGTTATTCTTTCTCCGTGGCTTCACGATACAAGCAGAGGCGCAAGGAAAGACCGCGGACGAGACCAGCTCTTCGGCTGACAAGATAAAGAGTTAACGCAGGCGAAGCAAAAGCTTTGGAAGAACAACGGTTATGTAATAAATCAGATATTAGAAGGCAGGAAGGTGCGCTATATAGAGGAATCAAAGTCCGGAACAGGATGTATATAAAGCAAATATTGAATTAACTTTGATAACACAGAAAAACAGAAGATTTTTTGGTGGGGTGAACCGACGGCTCAATTTTAACTATTAGAAATTTCCTGTTTCACTCGTGTCGGGTGGTTTTACAGCGATCTATACAATCCATTGTGTGCCTAATGACTTCCTAGCCATGAATGGGTCACTCAAATTTTACTTTCCATGGTTTTTTTTTTTTTTTTTGGTCTGTCCTGGAGCAATAAAGCTATTGAAATCCTCCAGGCCTTGCCCATTGGGTGTTTTCTTTCCTACCAAGACATCAAACCACCCTGGAGGTTTATTTTAAGCAAATTCAATAGGAGAGATCACAGGAGCACCTTGTTGAAAGCGTACAATGGCAGCCGAACCCAGGGCTATTCAATTAACAAGCGCTCCATTTTCAGGCAATTCCTGTTGTGAATTCATTACTTTAATTAGGCCAGCAATTTATGAAGCTAACGAGGCACCGGTTGTCTGCGGACACGTAGGCGAAGAAATTCCAAATCAATTCACATCGAAGGGTAGAGGAGCTCATGAAAAGCTAAGGAGAACTGGAAACCTCTGCAGATACACCAGACTCACCAAAATGAGGGAGAAAATTGAGAGCAAGGAACAGGATAAAAACCCTGAGTCAAGGGATACGTTCATATTTATCTAGGAAAATTTAACTCGTCTCTCTTCAGAAACACACTGGAAACACCGGCACCATTCACATCCCAGAATCTATTCGTATTTTTCAGAGATGTTTTTGCACCGGCCTCACATCCAGCTTTTCTTCCTCAGTTCTTCCAGTGATATGAGCTCAAATCCCTCTATCAATATCTTCATCATCTGATTTTCAGTGCTACCCCTATGTTCTCCACTTCATTCTCCACCATTTCTTGACCCTTCTCTGTACATAACACTCCTCTACTTTATACTTTCGGTGAATTTCCTGTACAAAAACTCTTGTGAATGAGATAACTTACGTAAAATGTTCGCTGGGCATGTTCCTCACAAGCTTCACCAAATAACCTTCCCTCAGCCCAATTCTCCTTGCAACACCGACCACCATCATCCAGCCTTCAAGCCAGCTCCTGGCTGACCTTGCGACTCTTCCACCAATCCCTTGGTCTGCAAATCAACACCTTCCCATCTTGAAAACACCAAATATACTGCCCATGTCCAGGTAGATGAGATCTTCCAGGTTGCCTTTGCCTAGAGAAGATGTTATTGAAGGAGAAACTCAAGTTCATAGGGAACAGTCTGAATGATAAGGGGGACAAACCAGCCAACATCATCCTTCCGAACCAAGTTTTTGCAGCTCCTAGGACACCCATCTGCGCATGCCTTCCATCCATGCCTGTAGGCATTGAGAAGTTATTTAGGACCAGGAAAAAAAAAAACTCAAACCAAACCAAACTAAGATTTTTAAGGCAGATCTTGAGAGTCTCAGCTTGATCTCGCCTGACCTGCCAGAACAGATTTTTACCTGTTACGTTCCCCATGTCAGCACTGAAATGTGGGTATAAGACACATTAGATAAACAAACATCCCCCAGTTGGCCAAATTTGGAAGCGGCTGAACCCCAAGAGCCTGGGGCTCAGCTTCTGACATCCACGCTATGAGTTAGACAACCCAAGCTCCACCTTCGCTCCGCCTGCAGATCCCACCGGCTGAGATAACCCATCTTCAAGTTTAAGGGGACTGGAACAAGGGATTTGGGGAGGAATGGGACCCATACCTGCGAAGTTAAATGGTAGTGTGAGAAGAGTAAATAGATATTAGCCGGAAAATTTGATTCTGCACCACAATAAGTTTGAGCGAGGGGAGAAAAATAAGCAATGTAAAACAAGTGGAAAAGGATGCACCTGGATCAGAGAAGAGACTTTCTTTGACCTTTATATTTTGTTCCTAAAAAAGGAGACCGTAAAAGTGACAAGCTTCTAAGTGTGCACACAATACTTCAAACACGTTGCACGCGCTCTCTCTGAAGTTCTGGCTGCTAAAAATAACTCGACATTTCAACAGCCCCAGCCCGAAGAGGAGAGCTGTAGATCAGGGCCCAACGCCAGGGTGATGGGGCCGGGCGGAGTGGAAACTGCAGCGGGTGAGACACGGCTCCGAGCCAGCACCGCCAGCTTTCCCAGAGGATGGCCACGGGTTTTAAACACGGGAGCAGATGACACAACCACACCTTGCGCACTCTCTTGCCGAAAGCTTTGTTTCCTTTTTTTTTTTTCACTAACACACAAATATCCTTATATTTCCTCTGATCCTCTAACACAGGAATTCTCCCCAAACCATGTTTTCTTGTAAGATTTGTTGACGTAACTTCGTACCCTCACAAACACCTCAAATCCCTCTGGGTTGCAGGAGCTGTGTCAGTAAATGTTCACCAAACCGAGGCCACCAGCAGCAGAATCAAACTTGAGTCTCCATGGAGAAAACACTGCTGGCTCATCAGGAAATTCAAAGTTTATACATTATGACCACCACTTTCAGAAAGTTTTAAGCTAAGTATTCTTGGGATGGAAAAAAAATGATTTTCCCTTATTTTTGCTGTTGAAAAAAAAAAATCCAATAGGATGGAGCACCACAGGATCCCCATACAGGGGGCAAAAGTCAGAGGTAGAGGCACCAAAAGTGTGCCTAGTATCCTATGGACACACAAGAAAGCTGTAATTTGTGTTCTGTGGAGGAGAGCATCCTAAGTTCAGCCCAAAATGATTGCTTAACACTGTGTCATGTTCATGGAGGGGACCATAATTAAGCCAGTGGTCTCCACCACCAGACGTGCCAGCATATCTGACAATGGATAAGTCTCTTAAAAAAAAAAAAACCTCAATACTTCAGTATTGGGATAATTTCTAGAAATTCCTAAATGACAAACAGCTCATCACTTGTCATAGAGTTTTACTCTTGACACTCAAGCTGAAAGGGCTGCTACAAACAGAGCTCTAGAGAGGTGCTCCTCCCGGCCAGAGCTCCGAAGATCTACGTGTACTGAGCTGACAGTCTAATTACTGCAGCCTTCCTGTAAAAGCAATTCTTTGCAAAGGATATCTCCTAAAATCCTTATAAGATGATGACTTGGACATTTTAATAATCAAGCACAAACCGATCTCAGGTTAAACCCTGAAAATCCAAAGTGAATGGAAGATGCAGAAACCAGGCAGTGAGCAGAGTCACGCACCAGAGAAAAGAGCAAAATTCTCACTTGAAGGATAATCCAGGCCAGCTTAGTACAGGAATAAAGAAAATTGCTTTGCTTTCATCGACCTTCAGCAAGTCGGTTGCCTTTGAGGAGCATCTAAAGAATAACCGCATGGTAAGATGCGAATAAAGCCGTGAGCCGTGACCTGAGCACCTGAGGGATGGTGGAAACCCTCCTGGTTCCTTGGCCAGCACCAAGACCTAGCCCAAAGGCTCGTACTGAGAACGTGTGCCCACGTGTTTGTAGTAACAGGACCCAAATGCTCTTGGCCAAGCTGAGACATGAGGGATTTTGTGGGGTCTGTAGTCTGATACCGAAGAGATAACTGGTCTACAAGTGGATGAGTCCATGCTTTCCAAAACTAGCTGCGTAGCGAGGGAAAATTCCTGGATTTCAGTCAAAAGTCACAGAATCATAGAACGGAGCATCCATGCATCAGAAGCTGATATTTCTTGTGTTTTTACCTGGAGTATGCAAAGCAGGCTGAAGTTGGCACGCTGCTTTTACATAAACACTTCATAAAAATCAATCGAGTGCAAAACCTTCCCACAAAAAAAAAAAAAAAAAGCTAAAGTGTTGTCAAACTGAGCCAGAAATCATTTGCAGATTCAGTTTAATCAGCACGCTGATCTGACTCACCCGCAGCCTCCCGCTCAGCGACCGAAGCGGGAAAGGAGGGTAAGGTGGGATTGCCTTCTCCGTGGCAGCCTGATTTCAGTTCAGCGGAAGCCGATCTTGAAACTGCAGCCTTGTTTATACGAATGTAAGGAGTAGAATTTAGCTCCTGCATTTCAACTATCAACTTACGCTTACATGCAGTTGTTGAAAGACAGGGATGGCAAGGGGAAAGCTGATTAACATCCTTCATCCTACTATTTTGAAATTTTACCCAATTACACGTCCAAGAAAGAAGGTTTAAACTTAAAATAGCAACTTAAAAAAAAACCCAAACCCTTAAATCTTTGCGTTTTAGTTTAAACACAAATTACTCACCCTTCTGCCAGTTCATAAAACCAACAAATTTAAAAAGAAAACTGCTCAAAGTTTCAAAATTTAAGTTGAGGAGATGGTGAGTTTATGAAAGAAGTCCAAGACAGGCAGTGGATGGATACTGTTTATTGGTTCTTTCCATCACATCTGAGTTACAGGTGTAAAAGTCACACAAACTGCAGGTATAAACATGTAAAACAATACAAAAATAAATGGAAAGGTAATTCTTATATTTACTGAATCACGTTGTGTAATAAATACAACAGGCAAAAAGCTTCAATCACACAATTCAGTTTAACTGAAGTTACAGTAGTATTTGTAAATACAAGTTTTTAACTTAAAGTTGCAAATATTAAAGCATTGAGAACTAGTATAAAAGTGAATTTTGGCACATTGGAAAGTGAGAAGTGTTAACATTAGAATCGGACTGCTGTGTAGAAACAAAGCAATTTCTCACTAGCTTTCTGAGGTACAGTTTTAAACAATCTAAAATTAGATCAACGATGCGCTTCTAACAACTCACAGTTCACAATTCACTATACTAGTTACAATTTTTCCCTTTTAAGAATACCAACGTACTCCAGAGCTTAAATCTGTGCAAATTCAGAAAAGTTTCAATTAAAAAATAATAATAATAATAAAAAACTTATTAGGGAACTGTTACGTGCAACTCAAACCCTCCCTGCAATCCGTTTTCTTAATTGCAAAGTGTAAAATTGGACTAATCCCAAATTGCACAGCTTAATATAAAATACGCCGAGATCGCAGCGCAGTTCGAGTTGCAGACGTTCCTCTCCTAAGTTTATCACATTTTTCTCCCTATAACTTCAGTAACTTCTGATCACACTCATTCTCGGTGAGGGGAAAAACCAAACCACCACCACAAGCCGCTAACATGAAGGTCAGCAAAGCACGTAAACCCCTTGAGGACTCTCAGCACTTCTTCACAACATCAGAAATGCCTGGGCACAAAGTTACTGTCAGCAATTTTCAAAATACAGTAAGAGATAAAGGAACAGTGTAATGGCACTTTTTCTGTATCCAAACATCTGTAGTTTAGAAACGGTGCTTTTTCATTTTTTTTTTTTTTTTCTCCTTTCAGTTTTACAGTAGCTAAAAAAAAATTTTCAAAACTAGATCCTTAGAATTATCTCAATCCTCTTGACTTCAAAAGAGTGAGGAAACCAGTTTACCCTCCAGACGGGGTTTGATACAGTATAAACATCTCTGACCAGAGTACAAAAGTTATGCTTTTCTCCTAAAAAAAAAAAAAAGTGCTGCTGATTGTTAGAAGTAACTCCAAAATAATCAGCAACTGCTATTAAACTATCAGCAGCATCAGGCATTTACACATTTTAGTCCTCAAAGAGTTTTCTTTTAAACAGTTTAACCATTTGTGCTAATATTCTTCACTAGGTTAATCTTAAGTCCTTTCACCAAAACCGTTTTTCCTTTAAAGAAAACAAGAGGGTGCAAGCAATGCAACCCATGACATCCATTTATTTGAACGCTTCGTGAATAAACGGTGTCATCTGCAAGGCACTACTATGTTTGAAGGATACCATTGTCACAGTTTCACTATTTCGGTATTTTTTTTTCTGTTTGAAAGTCACAGTTAAAAACGAAACAACAACAACAAAAAAAAAATTGAGGTAATCAAATTATTTCAATACCAAAATATATGAATTGAAATAGTACCAGTATGGTGAAAGGTCTTTATAATACACAGCTATTACCACATAGCATGCAGTACAGGATATAAGTATACTAGGCCTTTGTTTCTCAGCTCTTCTGCTTCAGTTTTTAAGGAACAGCTCAATTTGCGCAGTAGCACGCCAATTTGGAACACTTCTTTCCTTTTTTTTTTTTTGTTCACGGGGCATCTCACTTGCGGTTCCAACTCGCCGCGTCAACTCCAGGCGAACGAGCCCCATCAACGTTTATTTGAGCGCTGCACAAATTGGAGTTCTTAAAAAAGAGTTCAGCAGAGCAAAACAAGCTACGGTCTCTTCATCTATTGTTCAATCAATTGCACTTCAGCCTACTCTTACGGACTCGCAAGTTGAGAAAGCATCGACGAGGCGCCTGCGCTCCCAACCGCTCGTCTTTCTTCCGCCGTTACCGCTATTCTAGAAATATGGCTTTGCAGAGAACTGGTTCTGAAAAGGAGCGCGCTGCGTTTACGCTAAGTTCATTGGCAAAGAACTAGAATTTTCTCGTTTTCTAATGCCCCTTTTTATTGCAGTGTTACGACCAGAATTTTGTACTCTAATAATCCCGGCCTGATAAATAGTTCCGTGCAACCAAGTGTACTTAGCTCGTAAACACCCGCTAGCCCCCCCCCAAAATCCACCGCTAGCTACGTTTACCCTACCAGGCACTACTGTATATTAAGACTAAAGTATAGCCATGCATAGATAAACTCACGAGCCTTACCACGATGCTCTATACCGGTAACACGGCTCACCCCAGAAAGCCTAGAAAACACAAACTAATCGCTGGCTTTTACTGTATTTTAACAGGATACATGGAGTTTATAAAGTCTCGTGGTGTGCAAAAAAAACCAAAATAGGTAATTCTTAGATTCAGCCTTTTAAATCTAGTAAGAAAGCTAAGGAACGAAACCTTATCAACGTCTATATCCCGATCTGCAGCACCTGGAATTCCGCCTCTGCACCGAAAAACCATCGCAGCGCAGTCACCAGCCAGCTAGTAGCAACGTGTACTGGAAGTCTACCTGAAAGGTGTTTTCTTTTTTGATAAACATATTGAAATGTCAGCCATTTCAGATTCCAAAGGTAAAAAAAAAAATCTATATTTCTCAAGTAAGGCATAAAACTGTATCAAACCTCAGGTTTGCTGGCAGGAGTTAAATCTCATTTTCCTGCCACAGAAAGAGACCGCGCGAACGCGTTGTAAGTATTTTAAGTGTACTGTGAGAAATCATTCATTCAATTTCTTACTGCATTACATAACCTCTGACCAAAAGGAAAGGTTGCAGTTGTATTCAAAGACTGAGCTGTTCCTAAGGCAAAGGAATAGGAAAATAAAAAATTCCTCCTGGACTGTTTTTCCTTGACTAAATTCTGAACACACAGCACGCTACAACAATCTGCTTATTCAAATAAGCTTCAGTAATTACGTTTAAGTAGCTGCTAAGGTACCTTATAATCCCTCAGTCAGTGATCTATGAAGTCTCACTTAAAATTGTACTAAATTAAGTTAAAGGACAACTTGCCAGAATTCCTGTTACGATATCACTTAGTAACTGTAAAGGTTTTTTTTTTTTTTGCAAGTACTTCAAACCTGATGTATCAGTTTAGTGAAATGTTACGGCGTGCAAATTCTTCTGAAAGCTTCACAAACGAGTTCTTTCATACTTCAAGTACATTTTTTGATATTTTTTACCTTTGGAAGTCAGTCATGAAAAGGAATTCTTTAGCTAAAGAATATCCCTCTTTTCTTGCTTTGCTTATTTTTTAGCATTGAAATAAGAATCCTTCAGAGATAATATTTTAAGCAACAGCAAGTTGCAGATTACTGCCATTCACGTCGTATATTTTCTAGAACACCTATAACAACATTGGGAAGAAAGTGAGATATCTCCACTTATCTCATTTCACCCTGAAATGTATAAACATCTTTTCTTTAAAAAAGTCAAAACGTCCACTAGAGATTCAAACTGTGCAGAGGTTGAGACACGCTGCCTCGTCAGAAAAACTCGGATGCCTAAGCGTTCCCCCATTTCTCGCTTTGGGAACACCCTAACAGCAGTAGGATTAGGTACTCCTCCCAGTTTTTTAAATGTTCCCCCATTTCTCGCTTTGGGAACACCCTAACAGCAGTAGGATTAGGTACTCTTCCCATTTTTTAAAATGTTCCCCCATTTCTCGCTTTGGGAACACCCTAACAGCAGTAGGATTAGGTACTCTTCCCATTTTTTTAAATGTTCCCCCATTTCTCGTTTTGGGAACACCCTAACAGCAGTAGGATTAGGTACTCTTCCCAGTTTTTCAAGTGTTCCCCCATTTCTCGCTTTGGGAACACCCTAACAGCAGTAGGATTTGCTACTCTTCCCAGTTTTTCAAGTGTTCCCCCATTTCTCGCTTTGGGAACACCCTAACGGCCGTAGGATTTGCTACTCTTCCCAGTTTTTCAAGTGTTCCCCCATTTCTCGCTTTGGGAACACCCTAACGGCCGTAGGATTTGCTACTCTTCCCAGTTTTTCAAGTGTTCCCCCATTTCTCGCTTCGGGAACACCCCCAATCCCACGTACTGAAGTACACTACTGCTCACCAACGCTCCTGCGGAACAAGTTTCAAGGGACATCCAGAGATTAAAGCGGTTTGATTATCTGCACGATGGACCGATTCCACAATTACATTGACCTACTAGGAAATACATTTTTGCTTCTTTTCTTCTTCTTCTTTTAAATAAGTTTCCACTACTAGCCAGAGATTCCAGGTGATGCTTTTTACAATCTGGAATTAAGGTGAAGTGGAAGCAAACCTGACAGTACAAACAGCTAAGCAGTTACCATATTAAAATGCCAACCTTACAGGAATGATCTCTTAGTTTTAAAAGGAGTGCTGAGAACTGATATTTCACTGAATTTTCTAGTTAACCAGCAAGGACAACAGCATTTTTGGTTACTGACAGCAGGCGGTTCAGAAACGCACACAGAACGCACGTGCTTATGTTTTCTGCTCAAAGAGATCGTGATACTCTTGTTCTTCTAGTTCTCTGTTGTACTTCTCTATTTCCCTGTTGGCTTCTTCCAAGTAATCGTTCATGAATTGGTCCATCACTGATTTTGAAAAACTAAGGAAAAATATTTGTGGAAATCGCGTTCGTTAGAAAAGAACTTAGAGGTTTGAAGGATCTGTCAGTTCAGGGACACTTACTGAGAGCAGAAATTCAATAAATCACCTTCCAGGAGTCCTGCAGCCAGACCTAACCACAACTACTCTGGGTTATAAAGGAGTTGCACAATAGACATTGCCCAATAAAAAGGAAGAATATAAGAACAGCAAAACTACAGCAGGTCTGCAGATGTTTACATCTGTTTTGGTTAAGTGGAAGTCTAAAAAACTCTGCCTAAAATTCAAATCATCCAGAAAGGGTTAACCAGTGCCTGTATCTTTTATTGCCAAACACCACAGCGGTGGTGGAGTAAAGCTCCAGTGAATATTGAAGTCCAAGTTTGCCATCAGGCTATTTTCTGTCCGTGTACCGTAACCAGGAGCTTACCCTGCAGGCAGAAGTCTGCTGGTTTAAAATTATAAATTTGCCTCATAGGGCATAGAGAATAACTGTTTGTTCTTATTCCACAGCAGAAACACAGAATCCACTTGGATTTCTGTAAAATTTGTCAAAATTAAAATGAAAAGTTAACTGGGAATATAAAATCAAATTTGAAATTTTAGTAATAAAAGAAAGGCAATAGCAATGGAAATTTATGGAAACAAGAAAGAACAGGAACACGATACACTGGATTATTAGTATTACTCTGGCATTTCTCACCAAAGACAAAAATATGATCGGGTCTAAATTAAAAAATAAAAGTAATTCCTGGAAAGAAATACAGAGCACTCTACTTCAGCCGTAGTTCTTGTCTTGGAAACCAACACCAACAAGACCAGCGAGGACAGTGCACTCACAAATGTGTGCATGTCACACTTTGATGAGTCAGTCACACTCCTTGCTAAGCTGAAGTAGTTTTAAAGTAAGATTTTAAGTGCTTCAGTGAATTTTAAAAGTGATTACAAAAGAAGCATCTCTGCACCTAATTCTGAACACACTGTTCACATTACGACATCGAGGTAAGGTTTTTCTCACACTGAGTTTCAAAATGAGAGTGATCATATAACATCAGCTGCACCACAAAAATAAATCACAGAAAAAATGGTATTATGGTAAAACCTAAACCAATCCTGATTGTTTTTACTTGAGCTTCTTTTTTTAACTTTATCAGCCATGACCAGGCATTAAGCAACATTACAGCATTACTTGGTTTGAAAAATATTTCTTTGACAAGTTGTGGCCCATAAATTATTCTCCACGTGAGCTCATACACAGTTTTGGGATTGTTTTGTTGGTTCTATTCTGCTTTTCAGATCATCTCTCTGAAAAGGCGTTTGAACAGTAAGCTTTAAATGGCAAGTAGCCACGCACAGATTTAAGGAATAAAACTTTTACCTTCCTGGTGGAACACTGGCCCAGGTTGCCCAGAGAGGTGGTGGATGCCCCATCCCTGGAAACATTCCAGGCCAGGTTGGACGGAGCTCTGAGCAACCTGATCTGGTTGGAGATGTCCCTGCTCCTGGCAGGGGGTTGGACTGGGTGGCCTTTGAAGGTCCCTTCCCACCCAAACCAGTCTGTGATTCTATTACCACCTGCAAATCAAACTGGCTCTTCACCATATCATCCCCCTTGACAGTCTACATTTCTGTTGCCTACCGAAAACCTTCAGCAAAACCCCCCAGATCTTAAAGGATACATGGATGATAATCCATTTTGTCACCAAAAAAGTTCACAAACTGAGTCCCATTGTAAAAATAACCAGCTGGAAGTGGATCCAAGTGGCGTTTCACCTACATTAAGAAAGAATATACCGTACATTAAACATTTAAAACTCAAACCTGCTTAGTGACAGTCCTAACAAATGTAAAGAGATTAAAAAAAATATCTTCTGGTGAACTTAACAGTCAGGGAGGAAGGTATGTCTCCTGCCTATAAAGGAGTGCTCTGAAAAACCAGTACGACAAGCGACTTCCAGGTGGATTAGGGTTGTTAGGTACAGTGACACTAATCACAGCCATACCAAACTCGCAGGAACCTAACTCCAGAAATAGCCCTTACAGCTAAAGGTAGTTGATGAGGGCAGGATTAGGCATTTGGGATCCTAATTTGCATGGGACAAGCTGCACAGCACAGAAGAGGGGACAAGAAGGGGAAAGACCATTACCATAACCAAAGGTGTATGCTTGGCCAATACCCTACACCTCCTCCTGGTTTTCAGAGCTGACTTGAAGCCCTGAGACAACACCAAGGTTTCTCTCTCAGATCCCTCCTGGACAGCCTCAGTTATGTTTTGTCTACACAAAAAGACCATGGTGCAATACTCCAGTGCTCAGCACACTTGTAGTGGGAGTCGCTCTATCATACAAATGGATATTTAAGGAAATCAGCCAAGAGAAGGACTTGCTATTAATTGCTTCTACTTACATGAATGTTTTTTATTTCCTGAAGGGTTAGCATTCCTCTGGTTTTCAGGGCTTTCCTCTGAGGTTTCTGTAGGAAAAATTAGACTGAAGTTATATACCTATTGAGTACAAAGTGATACTACAGTTTAGCTACATTAAGAAAAACAATCAACCAATCAACTCAACCTACAAACCAGAACAATTCTTTCTTGAAAATGTGGATAATGGTAGTGAAATCTATGCTATAGTGCTCAAGCCATGCACAAAAATGCTCCTTTTAGAAGTATATATTTTAAAAATTAATTTCTAGACAGAATTATTCAATTATAGTAAGGTACTCACAACTATGTTCTGAAAACAAAAGTAAAGATTAAGCGATCTTACATAAGGCACCGTTAGAAATGACAAATTCTAAAAGTATTTAAATAATACAATTTGAATATAGCTCTACTGCAAAAAAAAACCCAGAGAAAACTGGCACAGGAACAGAAAAACAATCTAATTTTCAGTCTGAAAAGTCTTATAATTGCTTTCATGCAGCAACTCTCAGAACTATCTGAAACCCTAAATTAGCCATGACTAGTGAGACTGTACAAAGACTATTTGTAGTCTTGGACCGCTCAAAGAGGAAGTACTTCATACTAGAGATAGCATTTAAGTTCCAAGTTTTCACAAAATTAAAATAGTATTCCACAGAGTCCTTTCTTACATGTTAAAAGCATTTGTCTCCATCTATTACCCATGTGATACGTACAGAGCATGAGATATCATCACATAAAATGTATCCTTCCCTGAAATACCACAACCTGCTAGAAGAACCTACAGGTGAGAAGCTGTAGATCCTTAGGAACAGCTCCAATGGTCTGCAGGAAACTTTTTTTCCCTTCCTACAGAACTTTTTAGAGATACTGTGCAAATCCTAGGCCATAAAGAAGTAACCATGAGTATTTTTAATTAACAAATGTTCCAAAATGGGCATCATGAGAGGACATAGTTGGAACTATAGGTTCATGTTCCAACTAGAGTGATAAAATATGGCATTTGTACGGCTGAACAGTTCCTGTCCAAGTATATTTCTGAATCAAATCTCAGCCATCACTTCCTAAGACCTTAATGTGCAGCCTGGCAAAAGCAAGACCTGCCGGTAGTACTTGGCTGTGTAGCAGCAAACCATCCTGTCCTGCACTCCTCATAGGGTCATGCCAGTCACTCTGTGATGTCAAGAAGACACCACAACTACAAAATGTGCCTTCTAGGCTTCTAATGATGTGCATGTTCCCTCTTCCCTACTCCAACTTCTATTGCACAGGTACATAGTCATGCAGAAGTACGTGAAGTCTTACATAGCTGCACACTTGAAAAATTAAGCAAGACAAAATTAAAAAAAATCTATACCCTCCATTTCAGTGGACTACTTCCAAGGAGGTTTAATTTAGTGAACTGAAACAAGTTTTCAGCTTTGCAGCATTCAGGTACTTCAAGAAGATTTATTTCATACTACACTTCAGCTTTTGGCAATCACATCTCAGCTAAACTATACTGTGTTTATTCTGGACGTACTCCATTTGTTCAAGCGTTCGGAAGCAGATCAATCCATGAATATAGTGTGGCAGACATTAAAACAATACACAAATTGCAATACAGATTTGCAAACTGTTAGTTCTGTGTCTGAAATATATTTACACTCTGCAATATTTAATATCTTGGTAGAAGAGAAAGGAGATTAAAAAAAATAAATGTTTCATCAAGACACTCTGATTTATAGAATCATAGAATGGTTTGGGTTGGAAGGGACCTTTAAAGCCCATCCAGTCCAACCCCCCTGCCAGGAGCAGGGACATCTCCAACCAGATCAGGTTGCTCAGAGCCTCATCCAACCTGGCCTTGAACGTTTCCAGAATGAATTCCTCCTTTGCCTGTTAAGAAATGCCAAACAGATCACACTGAACAGAAGCAAACATGCCCACGAACCTGTTTTGCAGTTTCTCTGAGCCAATCTTTTATATCCTCTTCCTTGAGAGAGCAGCCAATGAACACAAGGAAGAACTCCTGTTGACTGCTGCAATCTCGGTTATCGCTTCTTGAATCAGGAGGAGTTGGCCCCTCCTGAACAGGCACAAGGCTTAGTGAATTAGACGATGTGTTGTGACAGACTTCAACCACTTTATCAGAATCTAACAAGGAGAAGACAGAAGAAAGCAACATCGTGATAACTGCTAATCAAATTTAACATCACACATCGGTGTAGACAGAATATAGTACATAAAAAATGTCTTCAAATACATACACACGCAGTACAATCACAAGACAAAGCATAAGCAGTAATTTGCCCTTACCTGAAAACTTAACTTTGCCCATGATGTGATAAATATTTCCAGAAAAAGGACTTGGCTTGAGCAATGACTTAATTGCTGTTTGAAACAGAAGATAAACACATTATCTCACTTATTGTTCTGATCCTTGGTGTGGCTTCTGGTCACACCTACGCTACAGGTCTCTAATCCACATCCTAGTGCTTCAGGGGAAAAAGCTGCGGTGGCCCCCGGAGCCCCACTACGTAACGTTTCTATACGTTCTCCGCTCTTTGCTATGGGGTAGGTGGGAAACAACGTGTGTCTGGCACGATGAGCGCTTACAGTGTGTATGGAAAGTAAAATGCTGCTCCTTAACACTGCTTTGCTAAGGAAAGAAGGAAAGGCATGATTATATCTCTACTCTAGGAACCTAACACAGAGTTGAGTCTATTTTCTAGTAACTACAAAGAATTATTTGGCATAAAAAGTAGAAGCTGATGGTCACTTACAAATTGTATTTCGACACTACTAAATAAAACTAAGCATAAAATAAAAAGCAAACATATGAAGACAAGTGTCTCAGCTTCTAGAAACCAAAAGTTAAATTAGATTTTCATCTGAACAAAATCATGGGTCAATTCTCCAAAGCAGACACTGAAGACAATTTACTGTACTTTAAGGAAGGAAAACTGAATTTTCAATTAAAAGTTTACTTCAGCAGTAATTAAATAACTGTGCTACGTCAGTGCCTTCCTTCCCTTCTATTTCTCAGTATTTCAAACTTGGACTTAAATCAAGTCAGCCAAAGTTCATTTGTACCTTTACACTTGGTGACAAATCGTGTTTTTTCCAGAGGCCGATTAAACCATACACAGATCTGAACCATTGGAGGGAAGACAGACCCAGCTCCGTATTTGCCTTCGTACCTTAAGACAAAAACAGAGACACAGCTTCAACATACAGGAAACAGAGGCTTGTGCTTTTCACCTCACAGACTTCTTAAAAGGAACATCTATTATTTCACCACAGGTAAGTTTTGCTCATAGGAAGAAAAACACCAAGCTTTCTTCTCTAAGACATCCATGAAAACGTGCTGTGAACAGTATTAGGTAGTTCAAAGAGCTCAGGGCTCCTTTTGATGCTCTTCCTGCTGCAATTTTTTTTTTCTTACATAGTATCTACTTACTACTCTTGCATTATATCATCAAATAGTTGTCCAAAAAGTTTTAAATACTTTATTTTCCTGCCTTCTCTCTCTTCTTTTGGCTCCATGGAATCCAGGAGCAACTCTGACATCCCAACCTTTGTGTCAGTTTAATTGAGGACCTTTACTTGCGTCCAATTTAGAGCAGGAATTATGGATAAAAAGATATACACACATACAGGACTGGCAAGGTATGGTAAATAAATCATGCTTCCAACACCATGAAGGTAACTAGAAAACCATCAACCAGGAGTTATCATGGTTGACAAGGTTACGTTTTCCGCCAAAAAACCAAATAACTGCAACAAGATGTGTAAAGAACCCTGAACCATGAAAAATATCCCTCAGTACGAAATGGAAAGCTTGGTACGGTGCATTATTGTGCCCTCAGCCTCTGCCAAGACTGTCAATAAGGTTGTTGGTTTTTATGAATAATTGTTCTGCTAATAGCTAGACTGACATAGCAAGTTCATTCCAGTAAGGCTGAAGAGCTGTCAGAATGAAATTACTCCGTCGTTATTGACCTCACCCATCCCAATCCTTCCCAGCTTATTCCCAGAGGGTTCTTCTCTATTCTTCTGCAAAACAAGATTAATCTTGCCATTGATTTAAATGGCGTCCAGAAAGTATCCTTTTCCCCATAAAAGGATAGTAATCGTGTATCTACTAAGAATATTCATCAGCTCTCTTTTAAAAATTATTTATAAAGCCATTGCCTGTTCCAAATGAGTAGTCTTGAAAAAAAAAATATAAATTAAGTCAGTGAAACTTTTTAATCTTCAAGTTAATTAGAAAAATAGTTTTAATATTTCTCAGTCTAGATACTTACCAGCCAGGATACATTAAATATCGAGCTCTCATCATCTGAGGATTTGAAAAGCTGCTTTCCGAGAGAATTAATTCAATATCCTCATTCCTATAAAGAGATAAAGACGAAGATTTTTAATTTTATAAGTTCAATAAAACGGCCACTAGCTGTACGCTGCTTACATAAACCAGAATGTGTTAGTCACAGTAAAATTAAGAGTATTTTTCCCATAGTGCAACAGTAACTAACCTAATTCTTACTCTGTAAACAAAAGCATCCATTTCCTAATTCTTATATTTATATGACCATAAATGTAAAGGGAAGATGCCTTTTGCATGAGAAGTAATTAAGAAAACTTTGCATCTCCTTTGTGTAAGTTGATGTTTTACTAGAATACAACAAGAGAAAGAAGAGAATACAACTCTTCAGTAGGGCCTGTTGAGACAGGACTAGGGGTAATGGTTTCAAAATACAGGGATGTAGATTCAGATTAGATATTAGGAAGAAATGTTTTACACTGAGGGTGGTGGAACACTGGCCCAGGTTGCCCAGAGAGGTGGTGGATGCCCCATCCCTGGAAACATTCCGGGCCAGGTTGGCCGGGGCTGTGAGCAACCTGATCTGGTTGGAGATGTCCCTGCTCCTGGCAGGGGGGTTGGACTGGGTGGGCTTTGAAGGTCCCTTCCAACCCAAACCATTCTGTGATTCTATGATTCTAAGTGTGTGTGTCTCATCTGCCAAAAGGGACAAATACTGGACAGTGTTAATTAACGTTACCTAGTCACAACTCCATTTTCTGCCAAGATGAACGAAACAGCAGGATTTGCCGCTCGGATGAGGCTCTGCAGTTGCACAAGGAGTGGATGCTTCTGCTCTGTAGCATGACTTGTGAAAACCACGTTACTCACGAGTCCTGGGTAAGGAAATCAGGATAGTTTATCAAAGTCAGGTATGGAACAGTGACTAAGAAACAATTAATAGCTATTCTCTTATTTTCCTTCCAACTCAGTACATTAAAGTTATTACAGAGAGAAAAAGTAACAACACAACAACCTCCTTTTATCTCTTGCCTGCCCAGCAAAACTGCAGAAGCCCATCTAACTTCACACATGAACACTGTGGAACAACCAAACGCAGAATTATCGCTAACTATTTATTTAACGACTGCATCCAGAGGGCAGCCAGCTCGGAAGCCCATTCTGTCACAACCCGTACACGGGCAGGAACGATACCTCCTGAGGGAGACAACCCTTGTCAGTCACTGGAATGACTGGAGGGGAAAGAGGCAGGATGTTGTAATCTGTGGGTTCTTATGATTCAGTGAAAACAAACAAAAAAAAAACAGAAAAAAAAAATTAAAAACATGAGCCTACCAGTACAGTGCCAATCACTGAAGATGATGTGACTCATGAGGAAGGCCTGCTTTGCCAAAACACAGTCATAGCAGGTCATGACATTTTTCTTTCAATTAGGCCGTGTAACAGAAGTAATTTAGACTCAGTTAATTAAAAGAATCAATTAATTAAAAGGAGAAATTCATCGGAGAATCAAATTAAGAAGTACTGGTTTAATAAAAAAATAATAACCTCTAAAGCATCCTGGCAAATTCAATGTGTAGAAAAATAGGCCAAACAGCTAAAAATCAGTGTTTTGGACCCTGACACTTCCCAATTCCAAAAAGAAGAGAAGTGTTTGGGGTTTTTTTTGTCTCTGTTTTTAAGGAAAGACCCCTGAAATGGTATTCAGACAGCAAGTCTGAACCCATAAGGCATCAAAAAAGATAATAGAGAAAAATAATAGGATAACTATTTGTCCTGAGTTCCAATTCCCAAAAAGACTCAGCTGTGTCACCAGAAAAGCAATTCCTTTTTCAGAGCTCACAGCACCCCTTCACTTTGCACCCAGTGCAACCTATTTCACTGAAGAAGCGGTTACTCTTCTAAAGCAAAAGCTTTCCAAGATTTGAAGATGACAACACAGTCTTCATGTTATACCTGCCATCCTGTTGGGTATAAGGAAAGTTTCACGTTACGTGAGAACCAACCATGGCTACCGTAGATGCCTCTGAAGGAAATCTAAAAGAACAGACCAACAACCGCAGTCATCAAGCCTTGGGCACTGGAAGGGATCTCATTAAGGTGATGTACCGCACTTAACTGATTAATTACAGTGTTACTGTTCAGCCTGGAGAAGAGGAGGCTCCGGGGAGACCTTAGAGCGGCCTCCCAGTACCTGAAGAGGGCTACAGGAAAGATGGGGAGAGACTCTTTATCAGAGAGTATAGTGATATGATGAAGGATAACGGTTTTAAACTGAAATAGGGTCAATTTAGATTAGATATAAGGGAAAAATTTTTACACTGAGAGTGATGGAGCACTGGCCCAGGTTGCCCAGAGAGGTGGTGGATGCCCCATCCCTGGAAACATTCCAGGCCAGGTTGGACGGGGCTCTGAGCAACCTGATCTGGTTGGAGATGTCCCTGCTCCTTGCAGGGGGGTTGGACTGGGTGGGCTTTGAAGGTCCCTTCCAACCCAAACCATTCTGTGATTCTGTGATCTGCTGCCTAGTTATTCCTGATCTTTATAGAAGTCTTTAAAGTCCACTAATCCTTGGACAGCCTTCTTTACACAGATATTTCTATATCAAATATTTCTGGGCTACTTACACTCTACCATGTGCTCCCAGTCACTGTTATTTGCATCACTGACCCTTTCAAGTTAGAATTTTAATAACAGCCCAAGCAAATTTCCATCATTACTATTTCTTTTTTTAATCCCCCACAGAAGTTTCCATTTCAATTTCAGAAACGTTTAAGCTTTCTCCAATACACAGCTGCTCTTGAGAGAGACGGCGGGGAGAACAGCAAGTATGCTGCGAAATTTAAGTCACATGCCTGCTTGAAATGATGTAGATCATGTAATTAAGATGAAGAGAATGAATAAGCTAATCAACAACCACCACGTTGTGGGTGTGCTACGCGCAGTGGTTTCAGTTTTTCTTCTTAATATCCCCAAAGTTGATATTGATGTAAAAGTCAAGTTTAATTAAAAACATGGTTGTACTTTCTGTGAAGTTGGCAGAGAACAATTAAAAGGCTGTATAACAAATGCTACGAAGCATACATCACAGTTAGAAGCACTGTGCCTTGTAGAGAACAGGTAATTGTCAAGGACTAAGCTGGCAAAGCTTAACTTTAAGAAAAAGATTCAAGGAATAAAATATCTGGCAAATCAGAAACCTATGTTTCTTGCCTCACGTTCTTTCTCCATCAATCTCTGCTTCATTTGTGCTTGTCTAAGGGGAACAGCTTTTGGGCACTAGCTGTCACTCCTGCTTGTAAACTCCCACGCAACCTCGGAGGTTCGAGAAGACTGCTCAGAGCCCGGGGAATCGGCAAGCTTTGGCTCGGCACACACCTAGGCGTAAACCTTGGAGGTGTCGGTATCCTGCAAAAATTGGCCCTGCGTTAGCAGGCAACAGTCCGTGATACGGAACTGACCCACAGGTAGCATAATTTAGAAGAAAAATAGCTTTCTGAGAAGTGAAAGATGCCTACACAGCTTCAGGAAGAAATCATTTTGGGCTTTTCTATTTGAATTGTCATTGCCACCTCTGTTTCCATTGCATTTTGAAGACCACCCAGTTTTGTTGAATTCCTTATTAATACATCCA
Source organism: Ardeotis arabs (assembly GCA_011801015.1). NCBI lineage: Eukaryota > Metazoa > Chordata > Aves > Otidiformes > Otididae > Ardeotis > Ardeotis arabs. The sequence continues at coordinate 35,457 of JAAGAY010021028.1, forward strand.
TCTGAAAAAAAAAAAAACCCACTTTGCAGCCTGGCTTCAACGGAAGCAGTTGAGAAAGAGGAATAGACTAAATAAACTTTTCAAAAATAGAATCCTCTTCGCTCCCAAATGTACAACAGGCATATTTAACAGTGGTGACGTCTTAATCTGTAAAACAACTTCAGATACAACACCTGAGATAGCAACGTGCCCTTGGACTAGTAACACGTCACCTTACAGCTTCTGTGGAAGAAATCTGTGGAAGGAGTGAGGTAAAAGGAAAATACAGCACACAGATAGTGGCAAAATTTATTTTTTTTTAAAGTTTAAATAAGCACGCAATGCTAGTGTTGGGGATTCTGTGATTCATTCATGTCTGGTGGCTTTCCAAGCAGAAAGCGTAACTCACGTAAAACGTCACGTTGATAATACGCATTGGTACCCTTACCTTTCAGAGAAAGCCTCACAACGGAAGAGATCTGGAAAGCAGCAGCAAAAGGCTAACCCTACTCACTCCCCAAACTGGCAAGGTAATTACGTGGGCAAGATATTAATTCCCAGTTGCCTATATCCGTACTTATCTTTTCTTACGCCCTCACTGATGCCACAGTAACACAAACAATAATACTGCTCTCCCTGACAAAACCAAACAGGACAAATATCTCTCAGCAAAGCGAGTGTCTCATTAAATACTGCTATTGTTGAGTCAGAAATCAATTCTCAATTATGCAGAAGTAAATTCTCTACTGTACATGTGACACAATCCTGTATTTGTCTGGAAAGTGTAAGGGTGTACCACATCCCAGTTCAAAGCATACTTTTCCTCCCCAAAACCTTTTAGACAAAAATTGCCCTCATTCATGTGAAACAACTTGCTCTACTCTAATAGACCTCTAGGCTATCTAATGTCACATTTTATATCTGAAAACTAGATGACAAAACCTTGCAACATGCAGAAATAATTCACTGCCAGAAGAACATTCTTCTAATCTCCTGTATTTTTCCCCTCTTTCAGTGTTTGGACCATAGGAAATCAGGCTGTGCTTGTCCTCAGTGTTTTCTAGTCCTTGAACAATGACAATTTCTCAGCCAATCAGGTCTGTACAAACGCACTTTGAGTATTTATTTTTTCTGTCATAAAAGAAAAAGGCATGCTTGCACTCTTAACTCCTCACTAGTTATTTATCTTTCATTATATTCCTAATTTTGACCTTCTCCTGCTCTCTTCAATCTCAATCACAATAGTTACCTATTAGTCAGTTCCCCAGTTTGTAGCACCAACATTTTTCTCCAAATAAGAATGAAATACTGATTTATATAATAGCACCTACATATTTTCCAGCTTGCTCACAACCTCATTCTTCTGTGCTCTTTCAGATTTCATTCTTTTGGACTCCCTTCAGACATGAGTAAGAGGCATAATTCTGGCAGCAAAGCAGAGTACTATGGTTTAAATGGCCACAATAAAAGTGCAGCATCCTACTTTGACAACTATATTTAAGTAATTCAAACACAAAAATGACAGTTCTGCAGTTCACTTGGGGAGACAACGATGTAAGATCAGAAAGCCGTGCTGCAGTAACTGTCATTTGACAGCAACTTCAAAAAAAAAAAAAGAAAAAGAAAAATCTCATATATACACAAACCACATGTACTGGTCTCAATGTTGTAAATCAGCTGTTAAAAAAAAAAAAAACTATAAAGGTGCTATAGGCAAATTTCTTTCTGCTCTTGAAATTTAAAGTATTTATTTGGTGTTAAGTCAGGAAGGACTGTATCCCATTTACACCAAGAGCCGCTCTAAGTTCCAGGCCTGACAAGGACGACGTGGTCAGTGATTCGTTTCAGAGTCAGGAGGTAAAACTGAATATACAGGTAAGAAACAGTTCTTTTGCAAGTGAGTTTTTGTCTGCTGCGATGTCAAATGAACCCTGCAAGCATCCTCCACGGTGCATTACGAAGAGGATATGGACAACAAAGTAAACCAGCTCTTTTTTCCCTTTCTAAAATAGCAGAAGTGAAAGGAGAGCTTCATTTCCTCACGCCTTCCCAAAAGAGGATGGACCTCAAATTCAAGCCATTTTGCTCCTACGTTAACACCACAGCACGAGTCACAACCGTCCAAAGTAAGCAGTTTAACTCTTGGTCTTAGGAAACCCATCCTCCAGATGAGGACAACCAGAACGCATCACGCTCCAGACTCTTAAATCTTCTCTAGGCACCTATGGTGTTCAATAATGTAGGCGGAGAACGATTGTCTGCTCTGCACAGATGGTTCTTACCTCCAGGAGTTTATCATCATCCTTTGACTCTATGATTTACAGTGTATTTATTTGGCCGTATGGCTCAGCTACTTGTTCTGAATAGCTCAAAGTCAAGAAAAGCAACACATACCTTGTGAACACTGGTCCAAGAACTTGGGAAAAAGAAGCCTAAAAAAAAAAATCACAAGCTTATATATCAAGAATGGATATTATTATTAAAGTAAAGCATTTACATTCATTTGGACAATGATAGCTAGATTCTTACTACCCAAACCATTTTCAATTTCCATATCACCGGAACATCCCTGTAGGTCACGTCTTTCAGTAGTTCTTCCCCAAAAGTTAGTTTTGTAGATGGTTTTAATTCTTTAATTCCCACTTTGCAATGCATTCTGTATTCTAGGAAGTCAGAAAGGCTTCAATATTACTTTAATTCCTATTTAAACAATAACAATTTTAAGCTTGCTCTCAAGAACTGTGCCTTCCAAACATGGTGGGAAGTCTCCATGGAAAGACTGCATGTACAAAATGCTCTCTGTACATATCGTACTAATTTCTGGTACGGTGTCAGACAAGTCCCAATTATTTTTATGAGCTTTATCACAAACACCAGCGCTCCAGAGGCAGTACTTTATCCGTTCCCCTTCAACTACCGCTCCCCTGTCCTGGCTTGCTGTTCAGCACAGGGAAGAGCTTCACCCCACGCTCATGAAAGAGCTAAATCTCTACAGTAATGAACTTTCTGAGACAAGAAACGGGTTTGATTTTCTTGACTGCAAAAGTTTCAAGTCAGACATTAAAAATCACAGTGAAATCGCCAAAGCTTCCCAATGGAAAGATTTGTCACTGACAGTACACGGCTACTTGGTAAGTTCTTATCAGAAGAAACTCCAAAGCAAGACACAAATAGTCCACGCCATCGGCTAAGCCTCTTCCTCCAATTGCTGCTGCACTTCAGGAGACAAACAATGTCAGGCAAAGGATTGCAGGCTACTGCTGCTATAAATACCACTCCGTACCACGACCAGTAACACGTTAGGAAGTTAAAAAAACCCCTAGGAATGGAACTTGTCTTTCCCATAATTACGGAAAGAACAAGTTGAAACAGCACTCCAGCATCAACTCACCAATATTTTATGTGGTCTTTATCATTTATTTACAATCTTTGTCACGGAGATAGAAAGAAGCAGGAAGGTAACATCTATCTATAGACTAGTGCAAAGCACAAGAAGCGTATTGGTTAGTGTTTTAAAAATAGCTAGGAAGTTTAAGGAATGCACTTTTATCAAATGATTGGGCAGTTCACCTCTAAGGTGTGAGTTTTATCACAAACAGCAGCAACGCTAAGAACTCTGAAAACTGTAGCTGGTTTAACTTACTTTTATCAGCTGGAAGGCATAATCGGAAAATTGAAGTATCATAATTTTACAGGTAAGTCTACGAAATTACTTCCATGTTTGTTGAAGTGCAGAGCACACACATACGCTATGAAACAGCAACCAAACCACGCTATTTGAAAATGTCAGCGACTTGGCTTGGCTACCGTTTCCTCCCCGCCCTGCCGCTGCGGTAACCCAGGATATCAGATTTTAAGACTCGCAGTGTTTTTGCTTCCATGCTTTGTCATTCTCTTCCACTAAATTTGGGACTGTTTCCCTTAAGTTGTGTATGTTAAATCTGTAAAGTCTTCATTTAATATCCAAAAGGAGTGACACAATCGATAATGTGAACTGAGACGCACGTTTCAATTTTCAGTTGTACTTACAAAAAGATGGTAAGAAAAAGAATGATTTAAAAAGCACACGATCCAGATTTCACAAAGCCCTTCGCCAGAGTGTATGTATTTAAGCAGTATGCTAACAACAAACTTTGTTTATTCTTCCACAAGCTAAACTTTTATGAATATTATATATACTTATATACTTAGTGGAAACCAAGAGTCATAATTAGAAACCAAAAAGCGCTTCAAAGTTCATCCAAGATGGATTATCTAGCAGTTTAATGAGATTTAAGACACTTCAACGGCATTTAACTATCATAGACCTCTAATTACTATGAAAGTGATCTCAAATTTACATATCTATTTTCAAACTAGTAAAAATATCTTAAAGCATACCTATGTTCCATATAGCAACTCAGTGGCTCCACACAGGTATTTACTGCTCCAATGACAAAAGATGACTTCACATCTGGGTCAGGATGAGTCTGCAGAGCCTGTACAACGTCAATCACATCAGTGTATCTGTAAAAAAAACACAATGAAATACGGTTTCAGAGAAACAGAACGCCACATTTCAACATCTAGTAAATCAGCTGCTTGCAAGAAAGTTAGATGTCTAAAAAAGCTTACCAAAACAGTTATAAAGCAGTTCAAAACTTGACAAACCCAGACATTAAGTACACTGAAAGTAACATTAGAAATAAATTATTTACAACCAGAGAACAGCAGTATAAACTTTGCACTGAACAGCTGAGAAGTCCGGCTTTCTGGAAGCACAAAAAAGCATAATGGAAATACAAGCATAGTAAAGCTTGCGAAGCATAATAAGCACTAAGTTTGCTTCAAGTAAAGAAAAAAATAAAGTAACCCCTCTCACTTTTATCAGCATTCTGATTTAAGCGTGCTTCTATAATTAACACCTCCATTTTCTTATCAGTATTCTGCAAACTGCTATATTATGCTTCTGTATGATAGCAAAGTTTAAGTGAAACTGAGCTTTATTCCAGATTTTTATTTCTCAGCCAGTTACAATCTTCTCTCGAAACTGTGCTGTCAGTTATCAAGTGAACTGATTATTTAGAGAACTCCAGCTACTAAATCTGTCTATACCAACACTCAACTACTCAGGAAGAACGGAAAACCCATAATTAGCCATTCCTGAAGCCAGTGCTGCTACCAGAGCATCAGTTATTTTGCACATCACTGCACTTCATACCACTCCTACTAACTTAAAATTAAAAAATCTGACTCAACACAGAAAAAATTATGCCAGAATGGACCACAACAAAGAAAATGCTAAGCTCTGTATATAAGCCCTTAGTGAAAAGATGAACGCTTGGTTGCCTGGGAGCCAAAACCATTCCAGCCAGGTTAGGGTTGCCTAGTTTACATTACCTGCTAACGACTTAGAAACAGAGCGAGCGAACACACTTCATATGATACCAGTTCTGGAAATGTCAAACATCGAGATGGCTCAGAGCCTTCACCTTTATTCCACAAGAAAATTGGCATTTATCCGAAACGTATTATTCAGTCGTACTTCGATATCGCCTGCTGTATCAAGGGAATTGCATATTTTTGACGAGCTGCTTTCTGCTGGTGGTTTTAGCGATCATAATCTTTACGGAGCCATTCACTCCGAAGCACAGAGACTCAGAACATACCATATGAGACGTGATGTGCAAAAATTGCACAAGTATTTATTTGGGTAGCTACTCACATATCTCACATAACTTCATCTCTTTCATCAGTTTGAACTTTGGAAGTTTGTGTCACATTTTTGGTAGCTAATACTGCCAAAGAGCCAAAGCAAGGACTATCAGAAATGCAAAGATGAAGCAAGTATCTCCGTACAAAAAAATGCTGAAGAACAGGAAAAAAAGCAAAGACTGATTCTTATGCTCACTGAAACACACACTTCTCTGTTCAAAAAGTCACCGTAGCTTCGGTTTTTAAGTTTCTATTTGGAGGAAAAAATATTGCAAACTGAATGGGCCATTTAGTTCTGGAAACTATGAATTTATTCATTAAAGATTCTCTAGCACTCACTGATCTCTCAGAAGTTTAAGGTACTGTAAGCGCTGGAGACATATAATTATCATCTTTCTGTCACACCATACCACACTTTCCTAAAATCAGTTTCTATTCTGAAGCAACTCAAATTAAAATATACCTCACACCTTAAAGAGAACAGATCTTCCTTGGAAAGAAATAGGGAAGTGCTCCACCCCCATTTTTCATCAAGACAATTTCATCATTCCAGCAAACTTTCAAAGAAAACGATGGTGGGGGGGGAAACTCAGCTAGCATGCTTTTCTGCCTTCTGTAACAAGATGTCTAGGACCTCCAGAGTGGGAAAAAAACAACCAAACAAACCAATCCCAAACACAAAACCACATAGCTGCACCAATAAATAAAGTGCCATTTAACAACAGTCCAAGATGCACCTGGAAAGGGCAAGAAAATGTTTGAGAAGCTAAAATTCACAATCAATCTCCTCAATAGGGAAGAAGAATGAAACAGTCTGTCCTTCCTTTTGATTGAAGGAAGACTTTGAACATCATTATTTCAATGAAGTAACGAGGAATAAAATAAACAGGTTGCAGAAAAGTTGAGTTTAGTACATAAGTAAATCAGAATTAACCAAGTACCATACTTTAGCACAGAAATTTGACTGCTGCAGAGTGATGGGAAAGTTAAAAAATGCCTTAAAAAAAGGAAGGGAACAGAAAATCCTTTATTCTGTGCAACAATTCAAAGAGTTTCAAACACCTACCCTTGCAAGACCACTAAGAGCCGCTTGCTCTTTTTAGTGTAAGCGGACTGACGGACGCCGTGGTTTTGCTGAGCCTCCAGGACACCGGAGAGGTAACGCTGGAAGTGGGCTGCACTGAAACATTCCGGACTATCCATAGTTTGCCGATAAACCATCCACCTAAACAACAGAACACAAGGAAAGAAGTTAGTGTTCTCTGACACAATATTTCTATTTTATTTTTACTTTAAACCAACAGCCAAAAAAAATTTGACAAGCCTTAAGATTCCACATCTCTCACACCGAGTGGGAAAGAAGAATTTACTTGGCTTTCTATTATCTCCACATTCTTTACATTACTGCCAAAAAGATGTTGTGGTTTTTTGTTGTTTTTTAATAAAACAATGTTCAATAGCTTCTTCAAAGCAGCACATCATTTGAGTAATTCTGATCTTTGTTAGTGATGCAGTAAAAAAAAAAAACAAAACTATATGAACCTAATTCAAAAGGCTCTGAGCACGAAAATATTTCACTGCAAAATAAAACGTAATCATGACATTTGCAGGAAAACATGAAGAAAGGTATTACAGAACATTCAAAAGTCACCTTATATGTTTGCCCTAAAAACAGAACCACAAAAGTGTTCTGAATCAACTTGCTACTATCAAGACACTGTGTCAAAAGTAATACAAAAAAAACCAACTATAACATTACTAAGATTAAATGCTAAGGTGTTTGGCTGTAAGATTTAAAAGGATAAGCATTTCCTTTTTTTGATTTTCCAGAAGCTGTATCAACACACAGAACGGCAAATTCCTACACTAGATTTATCTTAATGTCATACAAGAGATGTCCTGACTATATCTCCTGCTACTGTAGAATAGAAACCCAATCAGATTAAAAACAATGCTGTAGCAAGGACTGTTAGTACAGTCTAGTATAGCCTTTTCTCCAAGAAAAATGCATTTTAGACTCACTACCACAAGTTAATAAATGGAAGCTCTTCACTCATTCCCTTCAAGTTGGGATGACTTCCCTGTTTGCTTAAGGCAGGATTCATTTTCTAAGATGATTCTTGTTTGTAGCATCAGTGATCGTTCCAGACACGCCACAGATCTACAGCGATACCTGGGCTATTCTTAATATGGAATATCAACAAAGAAATCTCCTGTGCTGTTTTTCTTGTCTAAATGTCTAAAAATCTAAGGGCAAATCTGGCGTAACACGGTTAAAACTGATACCTGCAGTAACACTGAAGTGTGCTATGTAGAACCAGTTAAGGTGCCTGATAATATTTACTGAATTTATTCTAACATCACATCTGTTTGTTTATTTTTTTAAATATCCTAGTTTCTACTTTGTAAACCGAACCATTAATAGTTTCATTTCCCCCATGAAGCAGTTCTTTGGCGGTTAGTACGACCTCTGCTTTGGACTGTAAAACCAGAAGGGTACGAACCTTCCACGCTCCTTGTTAAACGTTACGAGAAAAGCGCACAGATCGCTGCAACGACATCCTGGGAGGCCAGTTATAATGGTGATAACCACCTAAAACACAGGGAATAGGTAAGAAAATTGAAGACTAGAAGTGAGCTACAACAATTGCACACAGAAAAGGCTTCTAACTTCACAAAATTTTATGTCTAAACACAAAATTAAGTGACACTAACCACAGAAAGAGCAAGATAGTGTAGAACTGCAATTGTGTTTACACAGTTACTGAGATGTGCATCATTTTAGAAAAACATGTTTTCTCTTGGTTTTCATACCTTAAATACAGTGAAAGGATAATTAACAAATAGAGCACACAGTATTATCAAAACTTATACATTAAAATCTAGTCTGCAGTGTGAGTATTAATGCAAATGTCAGACAAAACACGGCAAGAGACACCAAAGAGGTTATGTTTCCTGTGACAAAAAGAGTACTTTTAAACACACAGAGCAGTATTTGAGCAAAATGGTTCTAAAAGTGGTGTACATCAGTGCTGCAATGATGTTAGATGAACTCTAAGTTTCCGATACTGAACCGAGCATGCTATACACAAAATTTACTCCACATTTTGAGTGGGATTGGTGAGAGGCTGCACAACAACAGCTCTAATTTCGATTAGATTTCCATTATGTGTATTTCTTGTGGTATTTAGACAGGGATCATAGCAAAGAAGCACTGAAGAGCAGTCAGGGCCTACCTCCAAAGTGTGTGTGTGTGTATATTTCGACACTACGTACTGGAGCGTGCTACAGAAGTAAATGAGCTCTGGAGGAAACACAACTACAACAACTCTGTGCTGAACTGAAGAAATTATGTCACACTGGTAACTAGTCATCACACTGCATATCATGGTGCTACTAACAGATAAATTACCTCTTCCAGTTTCTCCCTACACGATATTTGAAGAGAGGCATCTGCAGACTACTTGTATCCTATCCTCAAATTCACTGTTGGATGCTCGCAGAAATTAAGTGTTCACCATAACAGATATAGAGAAGGCACTCAGAAAAATCAGAGTTTGCATGTTTTATGCAATTTGGTATGAACATTATAAAAAGATTTTTCTTTCTTTTTCTTTTTCTTTTTTTAATGATACGCAAAGACAGCTAAACCAACCTTAAAATCAGATTTAAAAACATTGACAAGAGTTTATTAACTAATACTTAGTTTAAGTGTCAATGTGGTCTCCGAACTAGATCCCAGGAAATAAGTCTGCCACCATTTTGCAGTATTCACAGAGAAAGACTATGTTCCTGCTGCTTTGACTTTCTTGCTTACAGCAGATTTCAAATGCTGGAAAGTTCCAAGGAAATATTTTCTCTGAAAATGCTATTTAAAGCACTCCTTAAGTAGGACAATTGTTATTGCCCCTATAGAGAACTGAGAGTTCTACAGATAATATCAGTAAATGTTAAATATCATGTGCTACCTCCATGCTATTTAAAGGATTTTTATGTTCCAGAGAACAATTCAGTTAAATTATTCAGCAATTCATAAAAACAAGCTACTGCTTTAGGGCTAACTCTCCCTGGACATTGGAGAAAACTGTTCACTTGAAGATCTACAGCTCATTTTCTGCCTCTATTTTATCAAGTTGAAGGGCTGTTAGCTCTGCCAAAAGATTGTTTAAATGAAAAAAAAAGAAAAATTAAGTAATGTAATCAGGAAAACAGGGCAGAGCAATTTATTCTAATAAAAAGATTTGAAGAAAGTTCAGTGTGAACTGGTGGTACTGGAGAAGGAGGCACAGAGCATGGCTAAATATACATGAGTACTTTGCTACATTATCTGCAACAGAACTAATGACAGACAGAATATTTGCTGAATATTCTAAACTAGGGGTGAGAAATGTTGTTGGGTTGCTTCCTTACCTTATCACTTTCTGCTTTGCTGTCAGGAATGATTTCTGACCGTTGCAATAAAATAGGAAGATGCGCTCTCATTATTGGCTCGTGACTGACGCTGCTGACTGTAAAATGTTGCACAAACCTTAAAAAAAAAAAAAAAAGAAATCAAGGTTTTATTTTCTTACAATCAAGACCAAAAAATTTAATTCATATAAATAGTTGGGAAGTTACTAAAATAAGATTGTTAAAAGGTCAAACAGAGGCTTCCTAGAGAAGAAATAATTCAACTTAGGATAAAAATACCTAGAGTGAAGACAGAGTTATTAAATAAGCAATATTTAGACAAGTATTACATATACCAAAATATTTTCGTATTATTCCTGACAAAACTGATCCCTTGAAAACAAAAATACTTTCTCACCTCTCTAATTCTGGAAGGGCAGCAGATATTTTCAGCTCCCTGCATCTTTCCCCAGAAGACGACAAGGCATTAAATAGCTTCTGAACGCTGGAATGCCTACAACAAGCAAATTAATTAATTGGTTAGTTGAAGGAGAAACCTGGAAATTTATCTTCTTTAAATCAGATCGATACACATTAACTAGTACAAAAAAAAATAAAGCCAGTGTTGCACTAAGAATGCAACAATTCAATTTTGAATCCTTATCAAAATCTTCGATAAGTGACAGCATTTTTCTGATTGTAATGTATAATTGCACAGGAGTAAGCGGCATGAACTTACAGTCTCTTTTGTTCCGCAGACAGGAATCCTTCCTGGACAACCCTTAAAGATAATCCTGAGTTGGTCTGGTTTTTCCACGAAGAGAAAACCTGCAACAAACCACATCTATGCATAAGCGTCATTATTTTGCAAAGTTTGTTTTGAATTTGTTTAGGAATTGGTTTTGTCCACCTAAAAAAAAATGCATTTTAACTAGCCGTTAAATATTTCACAATACTGGTTTTGCTGCAAGAATTCAAAATACGGAAGAAGTCTCCACAGATCAGATTTTATAAGCTTTTCTTTGGCTAGATTGGAACTGCTTCAAGTAGTAACTTTAGTGAAAGGGTCCAGTTTTCCACGCCATCTTCATAACTGGGAAAAAAAGGCTTAGGAAAAAAAGTTTACCTACCAAATAACAGTACCATTCACACGGATCTGTTGTATGCTCCACTGTCAAAAATGCTAGGTATTTTTAGTCCAACTGCTGTACAGCAAGAACTGAATTAATATAAGTCTCCTCTAAGTGGTATTGTAATTTTCATGAGGTAAGATTGCAGCAATCATTTCTAGAAATTTAAGAAAAACCTCTGTTGCTTTGCAAAAGAAAAGGGAGCCCTTTGTTTCCCCAGGGAACAGCGTTTTGGCCCGTCTCCCCTTCCTCTAGCCAAGTCACATTAATATGAATGGCACTCTGAACCTAGAAATCAGATTCAGATGAACCACAGACTCATTTAAGTGCTCGGTATTTCCTTTCTTTTAATAAGTTAAGGCAACAGCCATTGTAATTTTTCACAATAATTTGCTGCAAGACAAAACGACTAAGGGGGGAAGACTGCTTTCCATTAAGAAATCGACATCCTAAACACAAGGGTACTGAGGTAAAAAACATCAAAATAAAGCAAACTTTTTATATGAACAAAGACAATATTGCTTGTGTTGAAGGATCCATGCGACCAAACAAATAACCACTTCAAAACATGTGTAAAAGACTAAGGAAGAATGCCTACGAGGATGGAAAGAAGGACTGGTCAACAGAAAATTGTATTTGTTAGAAGTCCAAGGACTAGGGATAAAGTGAAAACATAGGTCAGAGAGACAGACAGACATCAAAGGAAATTAATCAGTTCTTTTCGTATAATTTAATGAACATCTTAAAAAAGAGCTGCTATGGCATTAGAGAAGGTGAAGAAAACCAGATAAATCAATACATCCCAAAGCCTAAGCAAGTTTTCCTCCCTTACCAGAGTAAGGACATGAAAGGCAGTGTCCTGTCTTTGCAGGATCTGCAAACCAGATTCCAGGTCTGCGTGCTCTCAATCTTGCAACTGTCTCAATTTCAAGGAATTTAACACACCCAGATCTGGAGGAACGGGTCATTGCCATTCCCTATTTCAAGGAGGCTTGGCGTAATTAAAGCACAGGTCCAGTAAGCAAGGTATCACACCAGATATCTTGTAGAAGAGTAAAACTAGTCCCAACATTTTAGTGAATTTTTGTAACTACAGGTCTGTAGAACAACTATGTCTGCGCGACTTCAATGGTACGCAGACTTTTAGAAAACATTTTGGAGGAAATCAATAAATACCTGAAGGTAAATGCTAACAAAATACAATAACATGCTTCCACGGCTTACACAACCAGGTACACTTGATCTTATGAATAGTTTTCGTTCATGAGATAACATCTCCAAGACAAAAGACATGTTTCATCTACTTGAACTCGAGCAAAGCAACTGGTGTGGTGCCAAGTGAGAAACTGTTAAACTGCAGAAGCTGAAACTCAATACAGAACTGTTCATCAAAAAGCTCCTCAAAGGAGGACTGGAATAAATGCCATTGAAAAGAAGCAGCAGAAGTCTGAGGACATCTACCAGCAGAGTTGCTTAGGGAATGCCCCAGGACACTCTTTGCAATGAATTTGGCATAGACTCAAGTGAACCGACAGCATTTTGGGGAACTAAGTGGGAGACAGTCTTCACAGCATTGAGATGCTTCATGGGAAAACAGAGCTAACTGTAAGAATGGAAGAAACAGAAAGAGAAATAAGATGAAGGTAAGTATGAATGCAAGAATGAGCACACCGACATTTCTAGAATCAACTGGAGTATCGTGGGATAGCAAAAGAGAAAGGACCCAAAGGAGATTCTCAAAAAATGAGCATAATGTATTAATTCAAGGCAGCAGTGAAAAGTAAAGGCAACGCAAGGGTAGCTCTGAACATTTTCAGAAGAACGAACTATATTGCCTCTGCGCAAGAAACAGATACCCTCATCACAGATACTACACACAGTTTGGATATCTACAAACAAAAAATAGATAAAAAGAAAAGTAATACAACGATCAGAGGAAAAGAGAACTTTCTGTAAGCATAGATTAAAAAGGATCTGGTTTTATTTTATTTTATTAGGCCAAATAAGCCAGAAATAATAGGTCTGAAATTTCTGAATACCTCAAGGATGTCTGCTGTACAGCAAAAGGAAAAAAAAAAAAAAAACAAAAAACAAAACAAACCACAGATATAAAAGTAGACTAATAAAATAGGCTGAAAATTCAAGAACAAATAAACAAAATATTCCCAACCACTCACACAGTGCGACATTGGGAGGAATTTAAATGCTATAAGATAAAAGGAGGAAAACTTTTATGGTAACATTAATACTACCAGTGGGGACTGTACTCACTGAGCTAGGTGGTCTTTTCCAGTCCACCGTTACGATCGCACACCAAAACCCTTGTGAAGTCCTGAAATCTCCAGGCTCATTTCCTCAAAAGTGCTATTGTTATGAAGTTTTGTTTATTAAAAGCCTCTGCATTACAATGCACGAAGCCAATCTAGTTAGAGAATAATACAGTGCCATATGGGATACGTAAAGATTTTAACAAAACTTCCCTAAGGATCACGATCCAAATGTGTCTAACCACAAAAAAATACAATAGAACCTCTGCCACTGCATCCAATTGCTGTCACCAATTATACACCAGTGCTACATTTAAAATGCAACTACTAGAAAACAAGCTTTTCGAGCACTCACTGGCTTCAGAAGACAAAATGAAAGCACATGGTGGACATTAAATTTAACGAGCAACACAATCGCTAGAAATTGTATACATAAGTTGAAGTTTTTCACATATGCAAGCTCCTAAGATCAGGAGCAACCACACTCCTGGAAGGTCTACATGGCAGGGCAGCCCGCGACAGTCTCACGTCTGCAAGGTAGATGCCATAGGTCACAGAGAGAACCTGAGTTTCTGGTTGGAAAAGAGCCTCTGAAGGTCTCAGACCCCTCTCCTGCTCAAAGGAGGACTGCTGCTGGCAGTACAGATCAGCTCAGCCATCGCTTTGTCCAGCCAAATCTTCAAAAATCTTCACAGGTGGAGATTCACTGCCTGGGTGACCTGTTCCAGTCACTGCACCGACCTCCTACTAACACTCAAGTCTCAGTCTTCAAAGCTGCCATCTATGGTTACTGCCTCTTGCTACCTTACCTGCCACTACTGCAAAAGTTCTCTGTAATGGTCCTTCCTACTGCAACACCCTGATTTTAAGTGACAAGCAGCCTCAAAATCACAGAAGCCATTTCTCAACACCCTTCATGAACCCCATCCATCTTCACAGAGGTTTTCAACGTGTTTCCTAACTTGTTGCTCCCTCAGTATTAACTGCCCCTTCTCCTTTCTAAGCTGTGCTTGTTCACTGAGATAAGGAAAAGGTTTTGCTTGTGAGAAGAAGAAAAACCTTGAACTTCAAACTTTCCTTTGTTTACTTACCATATGACAAGCTTTAGCAGCTCAACTACCATGAGAAATAAACATCATCATCCTTCCAAATTTAATTAGACATCAACAAATTCACCCTTGCCTCTCATCTCAAACACACAAAATAATTGTCTGCTCCCCTTCCCCACCCAAAACAATCTTTTTTTTCATCTTACCTGTGAATAAAAAGCTTTATAAATCTTTGTTTTGGGGAAAAGTGCAATCATCAAAAAGTTGTCTCGGGTATGGAATTCAATCGGTAGATGAGCAAGCAAGGAACTTTTGAAGTCTATAAAGAGAGCAGCAACAATACTGGTTGAATCCTAGAAAAGGAAGAAACAGAACAAGCTATAATCAACAGTTATTGAAAGTGAAAAAAGGTTTAATACATTAAACAGCAGAGATCAGAACGATTACAGTCATAGCTGGCCACGCATAAAGATCCAAACATTCATTCACTCGCAAAGTGCGGGTACGGAGCAGGAGATCAACTGCAGCCACGTACAGTGCCCCTCAGTTTCTACTTTGCAGCTATTGGAGATACCATAAGCTTTAAAGAAAGCACCACAGACTGTTCCAAGCACCTAAACTTTGTCTCATCTTGAAAGAAAAAGCTTGCACTTGAATATCTACTCTTTTTCCTGTACCAAAAATCAGATCTTCAGTCCTTTCTTCTGCTAACACTTCACAACAAAGCCACCTTCATCCATACCCACACATCTCCTCTGACACAGATACCCCGGAAGAATGAATTAAACATCAGCTAAAAAGACGAGAAGGATGGCACGGTGCTATTGCAAGCTTTCTTATACCACGCTCTTGAGTTTGTAACCTGAAAGGAACCATGCTGCAACGAGATAAAACTATCAGGCCTGCAATTTGAAGTGTAGGTCACTTGCATGTTGGAAACGTCCTGTTTCTCTCTAATGGGCCCAAATTCTACTAAATCTATGGCTTCTTCACCAGAATTATGTCTTCATCAACAGAAAGCCGAAGCCCTAAAGATGGGTCTCCATCAGAAGCACTGAACTCAGGTTGTCCAGTTTTTGTTCTAATAAAACACTGACCCTTGGTTTTCTGGAATTCAAGACTGGCATTTAAGTACAACTTCACAGGATCCTGAAGTGTTTTATGCTCAAGCTTTGCCTTGTAACTCCTTTCATGCCAAAGTGTTAGAAATACAGTACAATTCAGCAGCGTGAAACATCCCCAGAGGATGAGGATCCCACTACTTAGGGTCCAAATCAGAAACTGAGTAACATCCATCTCCCTTTCAGCAGGAGAATTGGGCAAAGAACTCTACTTACAAATTTTCAAGAAAAAGTTCAAGTTGGAGAACACTTACATAACAATCGTTATCAATTCAGAGACATTTGCAAACAGAATCTCTACCCTTTGCTGACTGAAGGATTAATTAAAAAAGTAATCCTCTCAAAGTCATCGATGTTACTGAAGAACATAGAAAAACGCTGTCCTAAAAGAGAACAATTTCCAAAATGGCTTTTGGAACATGGTCCACAGAGCCTGGATTCTGCAGGATAGCTTGCAGATTTCATGACCAGGGAGTAAAAGGCAAACTCATACACACTGTGAAGTGTCCAACAGAACATGATTCTCCTCCTGGAAAATGTTTAGAGTTCCACAAATTGAAAAAAAGCTGAAAACAAGCAGTAATAATCCCCATGGATATAAGGTTAAAAGAATCCACTTCAAAGTTTTATTAGATATTAATGTTGTTGTGAAATGTAAGTATTAATAATATTTGTTCACTTGATTAATGGCCAAAATGAATGCTGAATTCAGGTACTTACAAGCTGAAATACTTGGTCTTAAACAAGACCTCAAAGCCAAGAGCATCTTAAGCTCTATACAGTAAAGATGCCTTGATACAGTTTACTGAGACACTGAACAGCTACAGAAGAAAAAAAAACCAAAACCTGGGAGTGTGGAGACTGGGTGGCAGCGTAGCAGATGGCTTTTCTCTTACTCCCAGGACGGGCGGTACTAAGCTGGAACAGTGCTGCCTGATGAGATGGCAGATGTGTGTTTGACTCTGCTACGACTGAGATGGTTTCTGCTTTAGACCTCCGTGGTACAGTTTTGTGAGGAATCACACAATCGTGCCACTCAACGATTAAGAGCCTCAAGGACCTCAGGAGGCAGCTAGGTGCCCAGCTTCTCCGAACAGAGAAGCCTGCAGAATATATGGGAGGCAGAAGTGCAGATTTTTCAAGTTAAAAAGTGGAGCATCTAAACAGGCATGGTGATAGAGCAACTAAGAAGCTGTATTTGGCATCACTTCAAAGTCTTTGTATCTTTTATTTTAATCCTAGCCTTCAATTATCCTTTCCTTTCCATCAATATTGTTGTTGCAGTAACTTTCAGAAAAAGCATACTAACAATTACCCTTCTTCTCCTGTCACTTAACATTTTCAGCTCTCCACCCTTGCATTATGCCAAGTCAGTTGAACAATAAAACACTTTCTGTCAAGGTTTAGCTTTACACAAAAATCTGGCATCAGTTCAAGAATGATAGCCAGGTCCCATAAATAGCTAGTTTTATGAAAGTGAGTGTCTTGAATCAAACAATAGAAGGAAGGTCAGTGTTAAAATAGCTTCTTAAACTACCAGGAGGCAATCAATACGACATGCAAGAAAAGGCAGCTAAGGTAAGATTCTCTTCACTGTTGTGTTTTCATCTCAATTGAACCACACACTTTTATTGTATTTTACTGGTTTCCTCTATTATGCGATGGAATCATAGCATCACAATGCGTTCTGGAGGTCACTAAACAAATGTGCAATACTCTACCTGAAAAAAATAGAAACTAAAGGAAACAGAGATTAGGGGGTTTTTTTTCAGTGCTTAGGAAACAATAACCAACCAAAATAATCTCTTTTCCATTCTGAAAAAGTAATGGTTAACCCAGCGTGTCTGCCCTGAAGGAGAAAAAAATGCTGAGATGCAATCATTAACCCAAACTCTCGATCCCCACTAAGCCAGAAGACCAAACTAGTAGCGTGGCAAGTTGGCCAAGTGAAGTGATACAAGCTGATCACAAGAATGGCAGAAGTCTTCACGTAACATAGTGCCTTTGACTGTAATTACTCAGATTATGTGTAACGACACGCAGCATGCCCTTCCTTCTCCCTTCTCAGCTTGGGAAACGTGAACCAGTCATTCCCTTCAGCCTGTCAGTTACGCAACGCTCTACGACAGTAGACAGACACTGCTCGTGACCTTTCCAGCGATAAGCGCTACGCTGCCTCGAACATTTGACTGAAGGTTAAATATATTTTGAGTGGAAGGCAGCATTTCACCCTCCAAAACACAACACGACTTCACAATACCTTGAACTTTTCTCTGTCCATCACTTAAAATTGCTAGATGTTTTATGAATGCTACGTTCTGCAATTTTTCTTTTAACAAAAAACAGTTTTCCACACCATCAGGAACACATTGATAACCAGTCTGGTACAAAATTCTCTTCTCCCTACAGTTTAGCTATCAGTAATCGGTTAAGCTAACCAACACCAAAGAGCAGAGATTTGTAACTGATATTACAGTTTTACGCACACTTGTAAAACTGCAATTGAAGTTGAAACTTTGTACCAGTGCCCTACAGAAGCACTGTCAAAAATTGATAAAAGGTTTATGACACTAGAAAAAAAAAAAACCAAATACTCACCCCATCATAGAGAGAAATGGAA
>JAAGAY010021034.1:7196-69590 GCA_011801015.1 Ardeotis arabs
CCTCCCACCCTGCAGCACCTGCGTCCCTCCAGGCCAAGAAGCCTCAGAGGGAGGGAAGACGCTGAGACGGGGCCACCCCTTTGGTGGAAACCCCACTGGGGGTTCCTGGGTTCCCAATCTGCTCCAAAATTGGCACACAGGGGTGTGGGATGGAGTCCCCGGGCCAGAGGAACGGCACTGGGAACTCACCCAGCCTTGGGGACAAGAGGGGGCACTGAAAAGCAGGACGGGAGGGCAGGGTGTCTGGCCCACAGTGGGATAACACCAGACCTGCATCCCAGTTAGGCACAAGTGATAGCAGATTTTTTTTTTTTTAATAGAAAAAAAGCCATAAACCAACTTCTTCCTCCATCAAAATTAATAAATTTTCAATTTATCTATTTTTTTTTTTTTTAAGCAAAGCAATAGGAAGGGACATCTTTCTTCTCTGTGTCCAGAAAACGACAGAGGTTTATGCGAGAGGCAAGGTATTGGGGAAGAGGAAGAAAACAGCATTTTTCAGAACAAGTCTTTCTAGTTTTGGGAAGTTTGGGGAAGTTTTCTGCTTCCCTCAAGGACACGCGGAACCAAGCTGAAAGCAACGCCGCTCATTTTCTTGCTAAAAACTCTTCATCTCCTTCCACCAGCCTGAGTCTCGCTAAGTGCTTACGTGACCTTCGGATTAAAAGGCAACACAACGGCCCCACTGAAACCCACGGAATTAACCGGTGCTTCACCCGTGGACGAGGTGGGGTGACGCCGTTTCCGAGTATTTCTCCATCTCCTGACATGGTTTCCCTAGCCCATCTTTGGGAACACCGAATCACAAGGAGGTTTTCCCATTCCCCTCACAGAATCCAGTTTTCTTTTACTGAAAACTGCCTTAAAACCAAAATCAATCCCCCCTCCCAGCTAAAAATCAGGGAAAGAAATTCACATCCAGTTTGAGCCACATTTGGGTTTTCTGAGAAGGTAAAACCCATCTTTCTGTATAAAAGGGCTTGGATTTACGCTGGGAGCGGAAACCAGCAGCTCCAGCAATAACCAGGTGCTTTGTAGGGTGTCCCGTTGGGCTGGTTTTGGGGTACTGGTACAGGATAACTGGGTGGCATCGCCCCCCCCTTCTGCATCCCCTCCGGTTTTCATGACGGCGAGCAAACCCATAAATGAGTATTAAATAGCCAGGGTGACCAGGCCCCAGGAAAAAAAAAAAGAAAATAAAGAAAAACCCTTTGCAAAGGGTTTTTCAAGGCCTGGGTGAACCGGTATCAGATCTCCGGCGCTGGCAGGCGGCGCGGGGAGGAAGTTGTTAACATTTTGGTGTGAGAAGGTACCTGCTCATCCTTTCAGCCTCCGCCGTGCCCCCCGCCATTCAAGCCGGGGCACGTGAGCAGTTACGGTGAAGAGCACAAAACCTTTGCACAAAAAACCGCCGCGGAGTGACCCAGTAGCGAAAAGCTCGTTTGCATTCATTAGCAGTCCCGAGCCAAGTTCAGAGCTATTACCGCAGCCCCGCTCCCCCTCCTCCGCGGCCCCCTTACCTGCCCCGTGAAAGGTCCCTCTCTCCAGCGGAAGCTCAGGGGATCGCGCTGGGCTCCAGACCTATCGAGTGACAGAGGAAAAATAATTTGCTCTGAAAGAGGATGCATCCCCAGGGCCGGGCGCTGAGGCCTCCGAAGAGGTGGCTCCGCACCGATTTGGGAGGCTTTGCTCTGCCAGGAGAGGTGCGGATGTGTCCACGCACTTCCTCCAGTCCTTGCCGCTGCCCATGGCGCTGGGGAAAGGGGTGGGAATCCCCGGGATGAGGGGGGCAATGATCAGGGATTTTATTCCCCCCCCTCCCCCCCCACTGTGTCCTTCTCTGCCTTCTGATGGGTGATGGAGTTTAAGCCCAGTGGAGATCTGGCACCTGTGTTGGTGTGAGTTAGCACGCAAAGAGCAGGACAGTTTGCAGAAGCCACCTGTGGGTACCACCTGCCTCTCCTGAGGGTCTCCAGGAGCACCAAGATGCTCTCCGGGTCACCCTCCTGGGGTGTCTCCAGGAGGAGCTCTCCTCACCCTCCAAGGGGACTCCAATCCCAGTAGCATCCCAGCAAATCCTCCTCAGCTCTGGGTAGAAACCCTGCACCCAAGGTTACCTTCAATGTGAAGCCAGCTCCCCAAAGCCTCCTCAATTTGGAGCCCAATTAGGCACAGCCTCCTGACTGGGAGGATGAGGAGGATGAAGGACCACGGGCAGCGATGCTGCGGGCAGTGCAGGGGGACCGTGCCCACGAGTGCCGTCACTGCCACAGCAGCCCCAAAGGATCCCGATGCACCACCAGCACCTCGCATCTGCACCGCCAGCTTGCGACACCAGTGCGTGTTGAAGGACAGACCCACGGATGCAGCGGTACCCCGGGATGAAGGGCTGGGATGGTGGCCACACGATGCTCACGTTGCACAAGGCCACGGCCTGGAGATGGGCTGCAACTTACAAGGACGGATCCCGATGCTCAGAGCTGCCGTAAAATCTCCAGGGCGCTGGGACGTCCTTCCCCGTCTCGCATTGTCTACCTCTCGCGCTAGACGGTTCTCATTAAGCCCCGCAATTGATCTCCTGTCTTTAAAGGAAACAAGAAAGAAGGAACAAACCAAAAGGGATCCTCCTTCCTTCAGCCCAGGGGAACAAATCTGGCTTTAATTTCTTTGCCTTTTGTCATTCCAGTTGGGGATTTCACTTTAACGACGCTGCCTTCCCCATTCCTCTTCTGCTCTTCGAGAAACAGGAAAGTACCCCCTCTGCTTTCTATGTTTCCTCCCTTTGTTCTCCACGCCGCTCCTCTGATTTATGAAAGGACTTTTCTCTCCCTCTATCTTTCTTGTTGAGAGCGGAGGATCCCCAAAAAGCGGTGGTCCCCACCCCGGAGTTCAGAAGAACCGCTCCGCAGCTTGCTCTGATGTTTCTGACCGGCGTTAAATATTTCATCCCCATTGGGAAGGTGCTGGAGGACCACACCTTTGGAGCTTTCCTTTGGGAGAGGGCTTCAAATGTATGCTACTGAATGGCTTGGATTTCCAGTAACAGGGGAAAAATCCACTCCAGCGCCCAGTATAACTCATACCCAAACAGGTAGGAGGAGGTGGACAGACCCATCCATCACGATTGACTTCCTCAGGAGATCCAGCTCCGCCCAGGAGCTCTGTAGAAGATCCAGGAGAGACGGCAAAGTGACCTCCTTCCCCTCCCCAGCACAAACGACGGAAAGTGCAAGAAGGACCCTACGTGGCTCCATGGGAGCGCGATGGCCATACCAGGAAAAAAAAGCAAGGTTCAGGGGTTAAGGTGGGAAGGGACATGGAGCTTAATGGCCTTTTAATCAGAAAATGAGCCCCAAATAATGGCCTTTTAAGCAGCAAATGAGCCCCAAATATGTTTTCTCATTTGGCACATGCATCAAAAAGTTATTAAAAGGAACTGGTTAAATATCTCATTAATGAAGATGAATGACGCCTCAGATTTGTTTTTAAACAGTTCAAAGGAATTTTTTTTCTGACCTCCCAAAGTGTGTGTGGAGGGGGATCTCAACGGCTTTAAATGTTCCCTTTTTCTTTTTTCCTTTTTTTTTTTTTCTTTTTTTTAAAGCAGCTTAAACTGATTTCAGTGCCGCACGCCCCGGGAGGGAGAGATCAGGCTGGGACATGAGAAAAATCGGTTTGCTGAGCGCAGAAACACGCCAGGGATCTCGGGGGCTGCTCTGCAAATCCACACACTCCATCACCCGATGAGATGCTCATAGCTGGGACTGAACAAGCTCCTTCCTGCCAGAAAGAAGAGAGCCTGGGAAGGAAAAGATCCAGGGGATGAGGCATCTCACGCCCCCCTGAAATCACAGAATGGTTTGGGTTGGAAGGGACCCTCAAAGGCCACCCAGTCCAACCCCCCTGCAAGGAGCAGGGACATCTCCAACCAGATCAGATTGCTCAGAGCCCCGTCCAACCCAACCTCGAGTGTTTTGCAGCTGGACCTTCCCCAGTTAACAAGCTCCAAAAGACACAGGTTGTCCCACCACCGTGTTCACCATTACCATTCTGTGGTCCAGGCCTCCCATCTTGGGACACCAAGACTGGGAGCCAAGCCAGACATGGTGTCCACCTGAGCCCTCACTCACACAGTCAAACCCCCATGGGCTGCCCCATGAATCCCAAGCCCAAAATAAAAAAAAAATATCCCAGCGCCCAGAAAGGCCAGAGAGGGGAGGGAGCGGAGGATCATGTTTTCGGATTGGTTTTTGATACACAGCCTAAAATAAGGCAGAGAGGAGCTTCTTTTAAGAATGATTGCGTTAAAATAGCCCTCTCCATGCCACAGACACTAATAGAGGCGCAGCGCGTTATTCCTATCAAAGTGCAATTTGCATTTACAAAGGGCTCCCGGGAAGTGATGGATGGGGAAGGAATGGAGAAAGGCTTGTAGAGCCGAGCGTGCTCATCTCGGAGGAACTTTCAAGCACAAGGCGGTTTTTCTTACACCTTCCCCTCCAAAGAAACCCGTGACGTCGGCGTAAATGAGCATTCAGGCGCTCGCCTTTCACCCCGCAGCCCATCAATAAAAGCCGGAGGAGCGGAGGCGAGGGAATATTCATTTATCTTCATTAGGACTCTGGCCAGCTCCTCTGATCACCACGTCGGCGTCGCCGGGAAGAGAAAAAAGCTCCTGTTCCTTTCCCCGGCTTCCCTGCCCGCACACGTACACCCCACCACTGGGCTCACAACATCTCGGGGTGGTGGGAGCCCACTCAACACCTGCGCTCGGCTGAGGGAGAAGTGGGATTCTGGGGGTATTTCCCTTCTCTCTGCTCCTTCGCAGAAGCCAAGCTCCCAGAGAAGAGTGGGCAGCAACGGGAGAGTGAAGGAAAAAGCAAGGGAATGTCATGAGATATCCATTAGTGGAGGCAGACTGAAGAGGAGGGGAACCCTACCAGACAGGCAGAAGATGAAATGGGTGATATCTGGCTTGACTGTCTTCAAGGGGTGGTATCTGGTCTGAGAGCTCAGCCCCTCCATCTCCAGTTTCTGACTGTTTAGCAGCCCACTCCCACTTTGGACACGGGGGATCATTCTGGGAGAGGCACTTCACCCTCCCTGCCCCACTCCAGGTTTCCTCCCAGCTCCCTCCTTCACAGCCCCCTGCAAGCCTTGCTGGGATGCTGAGGAGAGAAGCCACCTCCTGCTGTGCTCAGGGAGGTCACGCAATCATCACTGGATGCTCTCCCAGCCGCTTCCCATGAAGGATGCTCCTGGAGTCAAGTACTTAGGGAGTGAACAAAGACATCAGGTTTGGGGTCCATACCCCTCTCAAAACCCATCAGCAGCTCTCCAAAATCCCCTCCCATCAGCTCCCCCTCGATCACCCTGAGACACATCCAGTTCTTCTTTGACCCTTGATAAATTCTTGAGGCTTGGTGGATTCCAGAGGCCACAAGGTCTGCTGCCCAATAACATTTTGAAGAATAACCAGGGGACCAGGCCATTACAAGACATCAGATGTCAAGTTTCACCTACCTTTTTGCACTGCCAAAGTAGAAGATTAAACTTCTTAAAAGCACTCTGCATGTCTCCAGGCTGCCTGGTGCTTGATGTTTCTGTATTCAAGTTCTCATGACATCGCTGGGGATGGAGGTCCAGAGCAAGAGTATCACACCTAAAGAGAAATCTCTTCTTTCACCAGGTATTTCCCACCTTCGTAAGTTCTCTTCCAACGTCTATCAGAGCAGCCTGCTTGGCATCTGCACGACATGACCTGAAACAGGAGGGAGCCCACACAACAGCATGTTCCACCTGGAGGAATCACTTCACAATGAACAAGTCACATTGGGAACCTGCTGCTGACAATGGGTATGGTTCATCCCACCTACGCGGAGCTGGCCACAAACAAGGCATCTACTCCAGGCTCGCTCTCTGAAGTTCCCTGGTGTTTTCGGAGACAGAGGCGTCTCCTCCCAGGACTGGTGTTCCGGAGGGGGAGGATCCAGTTTCCCAAGGAAGTGCCCATGTCCTAGGATGAGATGAATCTCTCCCTGGAGGTGCCTCATGGCCTGGCATAGCCCCACTTCAGCAAGAGGAGAAGGCAATACAAAGAAGATAAGCAGGGGAAGGAATATAGCAGACACACACCAAGGTGGGAAGCGTGACAGGAGATTCTGGTCCAGCAAGGACATTCACTGGGAAGACATTAAGATTCACACAATATGGGTTTCTTTTGGTTAAGCACTAAGATTTCGCCCGAGAGCATCTCTTCAGGCTTCCTCTGTACTCAGAGTGATACAAGTCATCTCATCCTGACTTAGCCACCTAAAATCAGGCAGGTGAACCATAGGCTGGAAGATCTACTCTGATTCTTCAGCTCTAGAAAGACCCCAGGGATCTAAAGTTGGGTGAGATGAATCCATGTCCCATGTTGAGATGGGAAAGCAAGATTCAGGGTCCTCACAGCATGGGCATCAGCTTCCCAAGAGCAGCAAGGGAATTGGGTACTAATTCTTCTCATCAGTGTTGGGAGCATTTTTCTGCTATTTTTCTCCCTTGCTTTCACCTGGGGGGTCCTAAGCCACACTCTAGGCCCCAGCAGAGAGGTGACAAAGCGTGGAGCAAGGGGTGACCCCTTCCCTCTCGGCCCTGGGTACGGCTGGGTGACCCAAGGAGGACCAGCCCCTGCCCCGGTCACCATGAGAATCCCCATGGTCCCCTCTGCCATACCATTCCCACTCATACCTCAGCCTTGTTCACCACCAGCAAAAAAAAATCCTGGAAAGGGAAAAAAAAAAACCAAACCACGAATAGAGCTTGTGACTGCTGGGCACTAAAGATGATGGATTGACGAGCAGTATTGCTCTCCCTGCGTTTTACAGGCTTCCCAACAGCAGCTTCTCCGCTTCACAGGCAGTTATTGCCTCTATTTTCTCTCTGGTTTACGGGATTAACAACCCTACCGCCTCGGCCCTTCCCAACCCGCCGTTCTGCCCGACAGCCACCTTTTTCACCTCATTGCCCAGCCAACATCATTAAATCCCACTCGCTCAGCCCCAGCCAGGACCTGGCCTGAAGTGTGCTCTACCACTTCAGTTCAGCCAGGCCACAGCAGCTTTCCGCTCCCGGCCCCACGCAGCATTATTTTGTTGCTTTTCTCTTCCTGTTTGCCCATGGAGGAGCCTGTTTGAATAAGGCATTTGCTTTGCAGGCAACGCATAAAGAGCCAGGAGTAGCTATCTGACCAAGAATGACCTTCAGCCCCAGCAACCTCCCCAAGCATGGTGCATCTCCATGCCAGCGTGGCTGCACCTTGCTCAGAAAGCCAACATGCTCTGTGGTGACCCTCCACCTGCTACACAACATCTCAGAGGGCTCTCCACATCCCTTGCTCAGGTCTTGCTGCCTTAAGGGTAAGCATGGGCATGAGCAAGTTCCTTCACGTTCTCCCTCCTGGGGTATTTCCTAGTCTACAGAGGTCTTCAGCTTATGCCAGCCTACATTGGGTCAGCTGATAGCTCTCCATTGCATTGACTACACAGACTAGGTCTTTAAGGCAAGTCTCAGTTGCCCACACAGAGGTATGAAGCAGTGTTTGAGGTGCTTGGGGCATCCCAACTGTCCATGTGGGGCCAACGATGAGAGCTCAGCACCTCTGGGAGAACTGCATCCTCCTTGAAGAACAACTGGAGGCCAGGTAGGCTCCCCAGGTGTCTCAAACTGGCACTGGCTTCTGAGATAACCACAACTGAATTTCACCTCTACATTGAGGTGTGGGAGCCTGGGAGCTGAATCTTGCCCAGTGTCCAGCTGGAAGCTATCTACCAGGGACAGGCGAAAGTCATTTCTGTTACTGCGACAAGGCTGGAAGGACCTCAAAGGCCAGGGAGCCCCAGATTCCACAAGCAGTGCAGTAAACTGCTTAGTTTCTAATTTTCTGAAAGAAAAATGCGCGCTGGGAGAGACTCAAGGGAAGAGGGGGTGATGATGCTACCGTGTCTGCAGCAGCAAGGCAGCTTCACAAAGCCCTGCTCCCAGCTGACTTAGCCACAGGCCTATTGAAAAGATCTGGGTTTGAACAAACAAGAAAGAAAACTCCGAAAGCAGTGTTTAAAACCGCTGGTACTGGATTGTTTCGACATCCAGCTCCCATCCTCGCTACCGACAAGGCAGCAGCTCCCACCACCTCCCAGCCCCGAAGCTGGGGGGACCTGAGCAGTCTCCTGCCCATGCCGCTCCGCAGCGCTGAGCATGATTCAAAAAAATCTCTCCAGATGTGTTTTTCCGGTGTGGCATGGCACGGTGTGGCATCCAGCCCATTGCTGACCCCAGATCTGGGACCCCCAGGGCTCCAGCACAGACCACTCCCAGCACACACTGGTCCTCCTTCTTCTCAAACCTCCATGGACAGAGACGCTGCAGCCCCCAACACAAAAGCCTGTCCTCACCATAGAAAAATGTTCCTCCTAACTTCAACCTCTCTGGATGTAATTTAAGCCAATTACCTCCTGTCCCACTCCTGGTGAACAAAAAGAACTGCTCATCCCCTTCCTCCCTACAGAAGCCTGTTCCATATTTGGAGGCTGTTAGAAAGTTTTCCTAAACAAGCCTTTTGATCTTCCTTCCTCAGCCACCATTTCCAGTCCTCTGGTCTCCTTCGCAACCCAACTCCGGACCATCTCCAACCGGTCTGCATCCTTCCAGCACTTGCAGCCCCCAGATTTGGGCTCAGAGATTGTGATAGCAACAAGTTGGAGAGGGAGGCTGGATGCTTGGACCACATCCAGCAGAACCAAGCTCACACCTTCCCTCTCCCATCATTTTTTGAGGAGGAAAAGAGTTTTCCCAAGCATCAGATCTCCCCAGCTCTACCTGGGGACAGCATTACTCAGACATGGATGCACTCTGCTTCCTTGGGTGCATTTTCCTAAGTGGGGTGGGGAGAGCAGCTGGAAAAAATATTTAGAAGGGAGCCAAGCAACTAGGCGTGTCTCAAAGCCCAAGACGTACTTTAGTCGTTGGTTTATCCACACGGGAACGGGCTCAGGGCGACTCTGGAGCTAAGGATGTCCCACGTCACATTCACTTGCTTTCTATCAGCCCTTGGGATGAAAAAAATAATAATAAAAGATTGTCCTCTAGATAACTAGAAAAACAAATAAAAATATAATAAGCCAAAAAGCAAGGAAGTCAGTCCCCTCCGCACTGGGGAACTTCCTCGTCAGAATTCCAACATGCAAATCTCACCCGCCCATCCCACCTTCCTGGCAGATGGGCTGCTGGGAAGCGCCAGGGGAGCCAGGGGTTTACGAGGTGCACGGCGCGGGACGAGGAGGAGCAGGCAGCTGCAGACGGTGACGGGGATGTCTCCGGTATCAGCGCGGCTTTCCCAGGAAGGCTGGGAGGCGCGGCAGGAGCCGATGGCATCTCGTCCGCTGGTGGAAAGTCAAGGGCTTCTTAGGGAATACGGCCTTTCCTGGTGACAATACCCATTGCTGCAGACATGGCCTTAATCAGCAAAAATAAGAAAAAAATAAGATGCTACTGTAAATTAAGATGAATCTTTGCAATTATAATTAATTATCATCATTTAGGTATTCACGGCTGGTAACTATCCAAGCTGTAAAGACCTGAGCTGTAGGTTTGCGAAACGAGAGCCTGGTTGACCATGCCCATGTGGCAGAAGCACAGAAGTCACATCTGCCCCGGCACGATGGACATGCCTGGGACCATCCTCCAGCCCTGAGGCCACCTGGTAGGGACAAGCCTTCACCCAACGAATGGACCTCCTCTGCCTGCCAAAACAGGGCGCCCGCATCCAACCTGCCTCTCGGGAAGGGTCTGGGGCCACGCACGCTCCCAAACCATGCCTGAGAATTACCTGGGCGAGCGCTACTCATTAACAGCGAGGATAATTGGCGTCTGAACCCTGGAACTGTTTAATTTGCCGGTACAGACACAGCCCTGGGGCTCTCGCTGCAGCCCTACCCCGGGAAAGCGTCCCAGAGGCTTGAAAGCACTGGAGCAGGTGTGAAATGTTTTCCCGGGTTAGGACTAAGGGTTTGGGCTGAAGCTGGAGTCAGCGGTGGGGAACTCTTGCCCCGGTAACCCCAAAAGGCCAGTCCCGACACATACCGTGCTCAGTGTCCAACAGCGGGCTGGGTTTTCCATGAAGCCAGCACCCTCATGCGCTCCTTCCAGCCAAACCCCAGAGAGATGCTATCTACCCCGGCATGCCACCACACGCGTGCACGAGCCCCGGGCTGGTCGGCCTGCAAACAACGCTCACAAACCTCTCCTGAAGTTGGGGAACACTGGGAGCCAGGCAGGAAAGCTGAGACTTCACCACTCCTGGGGTCTGGATGTGCAGGGTCATCCCCAGGACTGGTTCTTCATGGGAATTGTCTGCTTGTGTTGGTCACCATGGTGAAGCTTTTGCTGCTGAGATGTCCAGAACATGACCTTGAAGAGTATGCACAACCCAGTCTGCCTTTAGGGATGAGCTGGCTTTGCATCCCTTCCACCAAGTTGACAGTGGAGTTGTGTTCTCCCAAGCAATGCTGGAGATGGGTGATTTTTGGCCAAAGCAGAAGCCAATATACAGAGCGTGGCTGTGCTGACGAGTCACTTGATTTGTCCTGGTGAGACAAAACAGCTCAGGAGGGTGGGAAGTCAAACCCTGCAGCTCCACAGCACTGGAGCCATTGCTTCCTGGGAAGCTGGTGGGTCTTGTGGAGAACAAAAGGCATCCTGAGTGATGCTGCTCACATCGCTTCTGCACACCGAGGGCTTGCTCCACGCCCTGTCACAGCTCTGGGGGGACTTTTGTCCAGGTCCTTATGACAAAATACTGGTAACACTCATACTTCTGACAGCACATGCAACCTCAAACCCAGCTGTGCTGTTGCAACCTCCTACCCATAAACGCTGTTGAGATCCCTCCCTCCACCACCTGCTTCAAGACAAACAAAATATTCTCAGCCATTTCAGCCAGGAAATATCCAAAGGGGTCTGAACTCATACACCAAGTACAAAGACGCTTCCATCATCTTGCCAACCCCACGCTGGGCATGCTTTGCCCATCACACAACCAAACTCCCAACCAGTCCCACCAAGGGCGTTAATTCCCCAGCCAAGTTTTGCATCTCTTCAGCAATTATCTGTCCACAGCGAGGAAGGAAGATTCCTCGGAGTGGGATATCTCTCAGCAGGACACAACAGACCACAATGGGATAGGGCAGACAGGGTTGAGACACCCAGTGAGGCTCAGGGCCTCAGGCTCTTGCACCACACTCCACCTCCTGTCCACGGTCAGATGCAAAACCACCTTCTTCCAACCACAGTGACTGCAGGCTACCTTCTATCCTGCCCTCAGCCCTCCAAGCAGACAGATGTAAGTGGACACATCCCAATCTGTACCTAGAAAGAGGTGCACATGAGAGCTGGAGGGGTTTTGCAGCACAAGCAGTGATGATGAGGCCAGAAGCTTGAGAGATGAGCTATGGATTTCCACCTCCAACAGCCACAGTTCCAACAGAAGCCAGTCCAGGTTCATCCTACCAGCAGCAGCTCCAGGCTCTTCTCACAGCATTCTGCTTTCTCATGAGCTGGTGGAGCTGAGGGCAGGAAAGGACCCAGCTGAGACAAAGTGACACTCATATCTCAACCCCTGGGGAGCATCAGCCAGGGTCTTCCTCTTCACAGCACATCGGTAGGTGGCTAATACCCACCAAAACCAAATTTGGACAATATTAAGGATATTCACTTGAAGGACACTGTTCCCCTCCTCTGTGGGTTTCTTCTACTCTGAATCACAGTGCTGCGGTGAAGTGGAAGAACGTAAGGCAGGAAGGTAGGGAAGACCTGTTCCAACACAACAGCGTAGGGGCCGCTGCCCATCCTTGCTTGGACAGATGGGAACAAAAACATACCTGGAGATCCAGTCACCCACCCTGGAAAACCCGTGGCTTTGGCTTGCAAAGAGGCTGGTAGGGCAGAGTGGAAGCTCCGTGCCAAAGACTTTGGCAGGGAGAAGGGTCAAGTGCTGTCTTCACCAGGGCATCTGCAGTTCACAGTGGAGAAACGTTACCACAGCTGCAAAGGACAGTGGTGGGATGGGGCTGTAAAGCATCACCTATACTCTGCCATCGCAGCTTGAGCCTAACAAGGGGAGAGCAGTGAAAAAGCCTCAAGTTCAGGCTCTTCCCAGGTCTCCACACAACCTGCTCCCCACAGGCACCATGTCCTCCTGGCCCCACTGGGATGGTTTTGTCACCAGGACTGTGGAGGGAGAAGAAACAGAATCGCCTTCCTCTGATGGGAGTCCCACGCACACTGGAGCAACAAGTGGCCAGGGCCACCAAGGGAGAAGAAATCAGGTCCCGCCGCTCCACCGAGGACCCGGGCAGCAAGCGTGCGTCTCCGCACCCTCCTCAAAGAGCGAGCCGACATCTGCAGCGGGCCAGCTAATGAATACAAACGACCGCCCCGTGCCCCGCCGGGGGGTCTTTAACACTTCACACGTCTCAGCGACGTTGAGTAATCATCTCCCAAAGCCCGCTCGGGCAGCCCCTCCATCCCACGGCAAGCGGCGCGGAGATGAATGACTACCGAGGAGACGCGGCATCGCAATAATTTTTCATCCGCGGCGTTGCTTAACCTTTCGTGAGCAAATCCGATTTCCCTGACACCGGCCCGGGCGCCGTACCTGCATTAAGCATTGCTGGGTCAGGGAGGGGCAGCCGTGATTTATGCCTTCTCCCTGCTAATCGGATTCTGGGGTAGGCAGATATTGATGGGCGCCCGCCTTTGATCCATGGCTCTCGTGAGCCTTCATTCAATTACTGCCCCACGGAATGCAATTAGCAGGGCCACAAAGCCACGTGGGCCTCAATCACGGCACAGGGTGAAGATGAAGGGGCCGTCACCAGGAGGAATGCCACCCGGTCCCACCTGGGGATCGGATGCGCTGCAGTGCGTTTGGAAAAACACCAAGGAAGCGTCAAGGAGGAAAGGAGAAAAGTCCTCTTCACTCCGAGCGCTCTCATCTTGCTTCTTCCCCATCGCACACCATCATGGCATGATGCACCCAGCACCTTCACCTTTGTTGCTATCTAGCTAGAACATCCTTGTCCTCTCCTGGCACCGCGACTGCTCAGCCGTGTCACTTCCTGCATGGCCCAGTTTCACACCCCAAACCTGGTCGCTCCACCTGCTGCGTCTCCCTGCCCACATTTCTCTCCCTCTAAGTAATGTTCTGTGCTCATTCCTCTTGGACTTCACCCAGTCTTCTTGCCAGGAGAGGTGCAATCCCTTCCCTGGTTGCTCCATCTCCCTCACCCATCCTTACCGCAGGCCGTGCTATCTCTGAGCTATCTGTTCCTCTTCCTTCTCACATTTGTTTATCTGCTCTAACAACCTCCTTCACCTGTGCTCTGCAGGCATGTGATGACAGCTGTCTCCATCAGCTTTCCTCCTCCACTTTTGCTTTAAACTCTTCACTCTTGCAGACTTCATGGTGCTTCTGGTCCAGCATCCACCCACCCACTCGTTCCTTGCTCTCAGGGGTGGGAAGAAGCGCATAGAAGATGGCCACACTCTCTCACCCACCTCACACAATCTTCCCCATCCTGCCAGAACTGGTTTTGACCCACAGCAGAAGAAATCTGGCAAACCCTCCACACTGCAGCATCACCATCAACAGGGATCACGGTGACGGCAACTGGGAAGAACTGCACAATCCCAATGAGCAGAGTGAAGGCAGGAGGGTGAGAGCCATCAGAGCAAAGTGCAGGGTCATGCACCAGGCAAAGAGCCCTTCACCTCAAAAAGGCCAAGGAGAAGAAAGACCTGGCTGCAATGGTCACTGCCTACAGCAAAGCAGCTCTGTCCCAGCACTGAAAAAGGGTGGTTGGTATCTGGTGAGATGTTTCCAGTTGAGAGAGTGAAGCATCAACACCCACGTACGTGGCAGTCTTGGCAGCTCCTTGCAGGACACACCTTTTTGGTCCACTGCACCGAAAGGCTCAGGTGGGAACGTGCATAGGAGACGTGACAGTTGCTCACTCACTCCTTCATCACCCCCTCCCAGTGGGATGGGGAGGAGAATCAGGAAAGAAAAGAAGGCAAACCCCCTGGGTTGAGATAAAAAAAAGCTTAAGAGGACAATGGAGAAAAAGAAAACAAACAAAAAAAAACCCCAGAAATCACTTACAGTACAACAGGTCACAGCAGATCCTGGTGCCTAGCTCCCTCCTGAGCAAGAGGAACCTCCCCTCCGCCCCATCCCCACTTTATACCCTGAGCATGGTGTCACATGGGATGGAGCAGCCCTTGGGCCAATTTGGGTAACCTGTCCCAGCTGTTGGCTAATTGGTAATCTATCCCAGCTGTGTCCCCCAGCCACCAGTGCCACCAGCTCCAGTTCAGGTGAAGATTAACTCCATCCTACCCAGAACCAGGACAGAACATGTATGGGAAATGGCAACCAGAAAGTGGAGAGGGACAGAGACCCCAGAGCTCCTGGGCTTTGCCAGGCAGCGAAAACCCCAGCTGAGCAGAGGGATTTCTCTCTCTACACCCATCAAGAGAGACATCACTGGCGAGACACGGGACTCAAAGGGGGGGATTTAAACACAACTGACATCAACGTAACACCACAGGACCTCAGGAGATCCTCTGACGCCTCCAAGAAGCAGATTCACAGACAGAAGCCTTAAGGTCTGACACAAGCCCCGGTGTTTCGGGCGGTTTTCCCATGCCGGCGTGCAGGGACCTCCATCTGACCCCGTCAACCTTTGGAGCCAATGAAGAGAAGGGGGTGTCCGGGCCACCACTACTTGGTGCTCAACCAATGTGGGGGTTGGTTGGGAAGGTTTTGGCTCCTCTGCAGTCTCCTGCCTGCAGCCACCACCCAAACCCAGAGTTCAGCAATCACCCAACAAGGTTTTCTTTCTTGTTGCGTTTGCTGCAGCTGTTTTCCCAAGAGTTGAATCCCAAACCCACAAGCAACCACAAGCAGGGAGGTTTTTTCCTCCTTATTTTCTTCGAGGTAGGCGAGACAAATACTTCTCAACAGATATTCCTGAGCACTTATTTCCTCCTGTCTCTGTCCCTTCTTGCCTTCACCTCAATTTACCTCTTAACCTCCTTCCTTGATGAGATTGGCTGATGCTGCAGGAAAGCGAAGTTGTCAGATGAGCCTCTCTCCAGCCCATGGGATTCTCCTCCTTAAGGAAGCCAGCTTGAGCAGCCCCAGGAACGGAGCTGCCACGGGACAGAATAAGGGCTTGGGACTGGAAGACGCCTACATCACGGTGTCCCACGTACAGGACAGTCACCAGTCTGCGTGCTCGGTACAACGGTGTCACCCAAGAGAGCAGCTGCAGAGTGGGACCTGAGTGGCAGAGTGTCAGCTCTGTTGGACCAGACCTAGCGGTGACGGTGACAACCAGGTTGAAGATAAGCCCACAGCTACCATCCTTGCAAGCACAGCAAACTGTGCTCTGGGAGCTGTGTTCAGGTTGGGCAGCGAAAAAGCCTTCGCTGGGAGGGTGGTGTAGCCCTGGGACAGGACACCAGAGAGGTGGGGGATGTCTACCCTTGGAAGTTTGGCCAAAGCTGTCCTGATCCAGAGTCAGCAATGGTCCTGCTTTGAGTAGGAGACTGGTCTTGGGACCTCCAGAGGTCCTGTCCCACTGTAGAGGGCAGGAGCATCTCTAGGTCTGCGCATATTAAAGTTGTGCTGGAGCTTCTTCCTTGTGGTGTCCTGCAGACCCCACAAAGCAATACTCATGGTGACAACCCAGCCAGACTTGCCACTTGGCCTCCATCCCATCCATGCGGGAAGCGCAAGGCCATGAGTCACTGCACGGAGATGTAAAATCCCGGGGCAGAAACTCAGCACCCCCACAGAAGATGCCAAAATGAGAAACTGTTACTCTAAAGATGAGAAAAGCAAGGCATGGACAACCCAAAGGAGCAACCCAAGGGCTCAGGGCATGCTCCCAACATCTCCCCAGCGACACGGCATCAGGCCAGGGGTGGCTCGCCCCCTCGGCTGCACCGTCCCAACTTGCTCTTCTCCAGAGACGTCTGGACATGTTCCTGGGGAGGGTGTGCTCCAGGGACTGCTCCTCGGATGAACGGGACTACACTCGGCACCCCTCCAATGCTGGGCTTCCAACGTGTCCCCAGGGCTGGTGCAAGGGGCTCGCTGCTCTGGCAGCCCCCTGCATGGCCTGGGGGGGTCACAAGAAGTCCTGACCACATCTCAGCCTGGCAAGTGCTGCGGAGCATCTCCTGCTCTCCTGGCCAGGAAGATCCAAGGAGATCTCTGCACGCCATCTCCCACCGGGGCCCCGCGGTGCCGGACCACATCTTGGCCCTTTGGGTGCTGCAGAGCATCTCTGGCTCTCCGGCCTGGGGTTGGGCATCCCCGGTAGCTCAGTCCCGAGCCTGGAGCATCCCATCTGCCCATAGCACGGCGCAGCACCCAAAATACACCGGGCCAAGGGGACAGGGGCCAACATTCAAGCCCCGAACCCAGGAGCTTTGCACGGAGCTGCCCCACGGGAGGAGACGTCAGGCCGATCTGTGGTGCCGGGTCCCAGGGTGGGCTGGGGGGCTTCCTGCGTTTTTGGGGTCCCACCTGGACCTGCTGTCAGAGGAGGTGGCACTTCCCCTTTTGTTCATGACTGCCTTCACCAGAGAGCCCTCAAGATTATTCTGAGGAGGACAGATTCAATCCGGGAGGTTCCCACCTGCCTTTCACCCGCGTCTGCCCCACGTGCACGTGCAAACGCCCCCGGCAGAGGTTTAGTCAGGGACAAACACCGGGGAGCACTTCTCCTCCCCACCCCACCGAATTAACACGCGGGCCTCCCTGCCCCAGGCCGTGATGGAAGGGACAAATGGCTTAAAGAAGGGTTTTAGAGGGATTCATGGAACTCCATCCATCCAGGCTCCTTTTACACAGCGGCTGCTTTCCAGGAGGGAGCCCCGCAGCCCACGAACGCACCCCAAATCCTTCACTCCCACACCCTTCACCTGAGCCCTTCCACCAAACCTCCCCATCGCCCCTGTCCGGGGGGCAGGACCCCCAGGTCCCCCCCCCAGTCTGGTGTGCTCAGCATGGCCCGGCCCCATGGATTTACGTGCTGAGATTTCCCAGTCGGATGGTTTTTAATCAGCGTTCGCCAGGTTGGTTTCGTGTCACTCCAACTTCCCAACCAACGCGCCGTGCGCTACCAAGTCAAGCATTCCACAGAAACTCAAGTCTACCGCACACGCGGTGCCAGGGCCGGGAGGTATTTGGGGAATCTAATACCCCGAAAAAAGAAAAAAAGGCTAACATAATCATCAAATTGCAAACCATGAAAGAAAATACGCAATGTGAGCGGGCAAAAAGATTTCCCGTGGAAAGCTGAGGCGAGCTCGACCAACTGCCCATCGTCTCTGCTCTGCCCCCCAAAGCCTTCATTCCCACTGGGATCGCTTTCCCCATCTGCAAACCTGGGTGTCATCCATGAGAGCAGGGCAGCCACTTCTTCATCTCCAGG
The DNA here is from genome assembly GCA_011801015.1 of Ardeotis arabs. Taxonomy (NCBI): domain Eukaryota; kingdom Metazoa; phylum Chordata; class Aves; order Otidiformes; family Otididae; genus Ardeotis; species Ardeotis arabs. Next base: position 24,743 of record JAAGAY010021034.1, read on the forward strand.
CTGGGGTTTACGGTAGAAACCAATTAAACCAGCCCCAAATTAGTCAAAACTTGGCTTTAGCTCCCAGCACAGCGGGGCGCGGGTGCCAGTGCTCCTTAACAGGTCATTCCCCCCTCCCTGCGACAATCCCTAAATCCCTGTGTTTCAGCAGCAAATCCTTCCAGGTTGTACAAAAGGGATGTTGAATTTCACCTTTTATGGGATTTAAGATTTTTTTTTTTTCTTTTTTTCCCGGCGAGGCGAAGGCGATGCACACAGCCACAGCGAGCCCGGGCGCTTATTTAAACCGGTATATGCTGTATTGTTTAATAGAAGTTACAACAGGATAAATGTACAGTGAAAATCAACATGCTAATTTCTAACGCGATTTAACCTGTAAACCATGCAGTCCATGTCTTCATCAGTCCATCTCTTTTTTTCATCAGTAGCTCTGCTAGTGAGTTTTAAGGAAAAAAAAAAATTCCCTTTAAAGTTAAACCTAATTTACTAAATTTTCCCCTTATTGTGCAACGACTTGTGCAAAAAAAGCTGTTTTCACCACATTAGTTTACAAAATCACGTCCTTCTCCCCCCAAAATAATGAGAAAAGGCAACGGAAGCAGCTGGCGGACAGGGAGGGATGGGGGCGCGGGTGTCAAAATAAAATCGGAGGGATGAGCCGAGGCGGAAAGCAACTGGGTGCAAACCGGATGCCAGAAGCCCGACCCCGAGCTGCCCGCGGAGGTTTTGGGGTGGACACGGGGTCCCCAGGCACCACAGAACCAGCGGAGAGACCCCAGCAGCCCCGCGGCATCCGGGGCGGGAGATGCAGCCAGGCAGGGCGTGGGAGGGGGGGGTCGGTGCTCCAAACCGCTCCATGGGCCAAAAAAGCACCCAAGCCAACCCAAAATCGAAGGGAAAAGCCAAACTGAGGCGCGGCAGAGAGGTAGGAAAGAGCCACGGGGGAAGATTTCTCCGTCCGGGGTCTGAATCCCGGTTTGGAGGGATGCTGGAGGGACGCCGACGCAAACCTCCCTCACCTGCCGCTTCCCATCGCTGCCACCTCGGGGGGGGGTGAAAGATTTCACCCTAAAACCAGCCTCAGCGCGGGATGTGCCGGGAGCCGGCGATGCCAGCGCAGCGGCCCCGGCTCCACCTCAGCCTCCGCGTTCCGCGCCGCCTCCCGGCACCTTGAGAACATTTGGGGGCCAGCACGCAACGCCCACGGCCTTCTGCCCCAAACACCCACCGCGGAGCGGCACCAAGGCAGCCAATTTTTAAGAAAACCGAACCGAAGCGGCCCGTCAGACGCAGCAGCGGCCAGCTTCTCCCCCCCATCCCCATCCGAGCGTGGAGTTGCGGCTGGATGTAGAACAAAGTGCAAAATCGCTAAGAGCATCTGACTTGAACTCCAGCCCTAGGAATATTAAAGAAAAAAAGGAAAAAAAACCGAAAACCAGAAAAATCTCCTCCTCTCTCCCAGACACGCGCTGATGTCTAACGGTCTGGGCTGCGAGTTAGCGCATTAAACCTTCTATAAAATGATTCCCAACCCCTTGGCTGCCTGCACGACCCCTGAAGATTACAAAGATAAGATGTGCAGATGCTTCTCAGGAAGCCAAACTTGTCTTTTTTCTTATTTTTTTTTTTTTAGCTGAAATATGTTGGCCGGGTCGGGGAAAAGCGGGGGGGATAACCTCGTCTTTTCTACAGCCACCGCTCAAAAAAACCCCCAAAACCTAGGGAAGATTCAATGTATGTACACGGAGGTGTTAATAGCAGCATTATTTGGTTTGGGGGTTGCAAATCTTCGATCTCAGCGGGTTCTGCCCCCGTTTCCCACCCCTCCCTGGTAAATTTATAACAACCACCTTTCCCTCGTAAGCAATACCAGCCGGATCGGAGGATACCGGTCGTTAGTAAGAGATTAAGAGGGGATTGGAAACGTCTTCCAGGGCTTTTTAAGCAATCTGTTTAAAAGATTAATTTTATTTTGAAGGGATGGAACTGCATCTCTCGGAACAAAAAGTTAATTAGGACCAGAGCACCAAAAATGCTGTTTTTCATCCCGGTCTGTGACTTGCGGTTAGGCGCTTGACCTCCCGAAATCAGAAACTCGCTGGATCTCTCCCTTGGCTGAGTTTGACTTTCCCAGCAGCGAGTCCCAAGCGCCGGAAGCCGGTTTGCAGGATCCTCATCCCAGCTTCTCCTTAAAGGAGCGAGGAAATCCAGCCTGGGCAGGCACGGCAACGCCGAGTGGCTCCTCTTTTAACTAAAACTTGGTGGAGACGGGAAACAGAGCCCAGATGTGGGACTGGGAAGGCTGAGAGCCGGCCGGAGCTTCTGACAGAAGGTTCTCACCCCAAGACCCAGCTGCTTTGGGGTTTTTATGCAGGCACCCCTTGCGCAACGCAATGTAGGGGGGGAAAAAATGGAGTTTTGAGGCAGTGCCGGGAGCCGGATGATTTTTTCCGCTCGCACCAATGGCAGCACGAAGCCCCTTCCTCGCATCTCAGGGACCGGAGGTGATACTGCCCACTCCTCCTCTCCCTTTATCCCGCACCTAGCACGGAGGAGAGGAATTCCATCCCGGCTGCAAAGCGCTGCCCTGCCTGGCAGCAAAGCCAGCGGCTGACAAAAGCGATTAAAAATTGGGTTTGACAGTCTATCCTCCCACTAATAAAAACTGGAAATGCCAGAGCGCCTTATCGGTCATGCTCGCTGATGCTCGCTGACGCCGCTGCCAGCATCTGCAGCAGCTCAGTTCTGAAGGATTTTAAAGTGCTTGTTACTGTTTAATGGTCCTCAACTGAAGTGCCCCGCGGACTGGAGCTTCCCCGGTTACCGTCACCAGCTGGGTTCTTCTGTTTCCATCTCCACCCTCGGCGTAGGAGCTCAGGTCTGATGCTCGGACCGGCCGATCCCACCTGCTTTCGCCACTCCCTTCACGCTCCTGTCCCCACGTCTCTCCCGCAGTGGCACTGCCGAGGGATGGGGAGGAGAAATAAAAGCGCCCCGTGGTCCTGCGGCTGGAGGGCTGAGTTCCTTGTCACTTGTCCCTCTGAAAGCCTTTGCTCGGTCGTAAGTAGACCTATCTACGAAGATGATCCCTTTCTAACACCAATTTTCATTCAGCTGCTTCATTTTTCCTCCATCCTTCTTATAAGCGCTTCAAAGAGGCGTTAAAAGGAAGTACCCTCTGATCCCCCTCCAAAACCATAAAGCCAAGTTGGGTTCTTCTCTCTTATTAATTTCAAGAATCCACTGGTCCTCGCGGCTGGGGACCGCTGGGACGGGACGACAGCCCCAGAAGGACGCTGTTGACAACATGCCTACTCACTTGCAGGGTTAAGCAACATGTACCCTTCTCAAAACCAAAACGAGTATTGCTGAGGGACAAGGAGGGGAGATAAAGCACCATCCCCCTTGGTGCATCCAGAGCTTCAGCGTCAGAAGAGCTCTCCAGGCAAAAAAACCACAGAGAAAAAAGTGCACGAGGGTCAGGGACTGAAAGTGCTGCTGCCCTTCTGCCAACGCCACGCGGTGACGGGCGAAGAAGTTGAGCTCCGAGAGGGGAAGGAGAAGGAACCTCGCTCGGTGGGTCGGCGGAGCACCCCTCCGCTTCCAGAACCGGTTTAGGGGCTCAGCACTCACCGCCTTCAAAGGAGGGTAGGAAACGGGCCCGGCTGGCGGCCCTGCCGAAGCAGCACTTGCAGGGCTGTAGGATCCAGCAGGAAGATGTCAATTCCCTTTAACAGCAGGGTTTGGGAGGTGGGGGAACGGGCTGGACAAGCTTTCACCTGCAGTCACCGGAGTCAAACGGAAAAGAGAAGATAAAGGGCGAAAGTCCCCTCTCTCCTAACCTGAACCCTGGGGTTCAAGCCCTGTTGGTAGCGTTACCGCCCTTCCAAAGCTGCCTGGATCTGAGCAGAGGATGTCCAACCTTCAGAGCAGAGAGGGGAATTTTGTCCGTAGGCACTTCTGAGCAATGCTGCTCCACGGGGTATCTCCCACTGCCTCTGCTCCGGGGCCACCCGGCTTTCCTCCTCACCAGCCTGGCAGGGCTGCTCCTGGCTTGCGGCACTCTACCCCACTGCACCATGCCAGAAGGAGAGTGAAGACAGGACACCAGCATGGAAAAGAGGTGCAATGAGAGGAAAAAAAAAACCCCAAAACCCTGAACAGAGTGCCCTGGACACCGGGAGAGCCTTTGCGCCGTCCCTGCTGAGCATCCCTCCTCTCCTGCCACCCAACCGCGGCGGCCGCCAGCAGCAGCATCCCACCACAGGACACCCTGCCAGACGACCTTCTGCTTCTCCCTTTCCAAACCTAACGACCGTGACAGCTCCCAGCGCCCGTCTACATTCAGGTCCCAGAGGTGGAGCTCAGGGCGCAGCGACGCCGGTTACAGAAGCGCCGGAAAGGATCGCAGCTCTGGCGATCGGCAGCCTATGGTGGCAAGCAACCCTTCCAGGAAAAAGAGGAGAGGAGTTGGGAAATGAGTTTGCCTCTTTTCCTATGGAAATTCAGCATGGAAGTTGGCAAGACACGCTAAGGGGTGACCCTCCCTCTCTCTAAACGTGCGCGCCTTTTACCGGAGCCTGAAAGAACCCGAAAGCACGGCTCCTCCCCGTAGGTTTTGTTTTCATAGCTAACACAAGGAAGTCAGACCGATTCTTTCAATTTGGCTTAGATAAAAAAAAAATAAAATAACAATAGTCTGGGTGTGAACTTCTCTCTCAAGCTTCAGGATTTACCGTCACTTTACCAACCCCTGAAAATAGGAGTTTACACCGGAGACCGCCTCCACGAGCAGTGCCGCCTGTCTTCCCCGGGATTGTTTAACAAGGAACGTTTTCTCATCAGGGTGGGTTTCATGAATGCTATACAGGTGAATAAAAAAATACATATATATTCTCTTTGAACAAGAATCCCAAGTCCGGGCGTGCGGAAGGCTGCGGCGCGGGGAGCGGCGCGGGCGGGAGGTCCCCGAGTCCCTCATGCGTGATGGCTGTTGATCAGGCCGCGGAGCTGCTTGGCCACGGCGTCTATCAGCTTCTGCTTGTCCCTCTCGTTTTTCCGAAACTGGGCAAAAACGTTGTTTTTTCTACTCGTGTCTCTCATCCTGCGCAGAGCAGAAACAGGTTATGGCACAGGTATCGCCGCTCAAGGCCGCACCCGAGCCCCGCGAGGGAGTCGCGTGGAAAGCGCGCGTATTTGGGCTCTGAGAGAGGGGCTGACTGCATCTAAAGGCTCTGCCACAATTTTTATCACGGATTTGCGTAAAGACAGGGATACTGAGCCAGGTGCAGGCTTTACACAGTTTTAATTTTCACTTTAAACCCCACAAATCCCAATCAATGTCACCGTGGGGTCTGTCCCTAATGTCAAAATGCATGAACCCCTCAAGCCCCTCGATGTCCCCTTCCAACAGCTTTCGCTGCGTCCCCATGTCACCTCCTGAACTGGTAAACACAACGCCGTAATGTTAGGAGGAAATTTAAAAATTAGCATGGAATTCACAGCGTTAAGGCTTCCTGTTTGAAATGGCGCGTCGCATGCGGCCAAGAGATGCACCTCGTGCGGCAGCCGGAAAGGATCGGAGTTGTGCACTTAAAATATTAAACAATATTATATCATAGAATTTCTATCAAAGGAGGGAACCCAGCACTGGTTTCCCCCATTTCAACATCTTCTTGAGATTTCTCTTTTTTAAAAATTTAATTTAACACATGAAACAGTGCACAGTCTCCAGGAGGTTTCCAAAAAGCCGGAGACAAGAAGAGCGGGTGGTGGGGTGGGACCCGAAGGTGAAGCCGGTGCAGCTCCGTCCCTCTCCGCCGTGCAAAGCCGGGGCTGCATGCACGCTCGCATTCGCCAACGTGTATTTTTTTTGGGGAGGGAAGCCAGGTCTCGTTGCGTGGTGCAAGCGTGAGCTTTACGCAGGCAGGGGATGTGCTGGGAAGGGAAACCACCCCACAAGGGTCAACCAACCCTCCAACAGCTCCTGATGGCATCAGCCCCAGCATCCAACCACCGGTTCTCAGCTGGAACCACTCCTTCGTAATTCCCCAATTTGTAAATGATTTTCTTGGTAAATCAGATCTGGCAGAGGCTGGTGGCTTTGGATGAGTCACATAAGCCTGGTTTCGGCTTTGGGGACCTCAACAAGGCGTTAAAGTGACCGGGACACAGCGCTGAGAGTTCCTGGGAAGCTGGCACCTCATCAAACCGGGGGGTTTCTGAGTCAACGCAGCGCAAATCAAACCTCTTGAAACTTATTTAACCGATTAAAAAAAAAAAAATCTAAGGTTTTTCATGCTTCCTAAAAAGAGCCAAAGGGAATCTGAAATGTTCCCAAAAACATTCAGCTTGGAACTGGAAACAGGGATAACAACTTTATCCCAAAGGCTAATTCGCTAGAAGTGCCCAAAGACACGGGATTACAACCGAGCTGCTTTCCCAACAGTAACAAGATAGCTTGGAGCACTTTCATTCAGCAAAATAAGTATTTTTTTTTCTTTCTCTATTTTTTTTCTTTCTCTATTTTTTCCAGCCAAAGCAGGCTGCCAGCTGCTCCGCCGCAAGAACCAGAGAGCGATCGCGTCGACGGGAAGCGGCCTTTTTGAGGCGCACGGGTTAGAGGTGTCCACGAATTGTGAATTTTGGAAACAACCCTCCTCCCGCGGGACACCTCTGCCAGCGCCGTGTGGCTCCAGCGAGTCTCCAAGTGCTTTCCCAGGAGGGCTGAGAGCTCTCTTCCTATTTTGCAGGCTCTACAGGGACATCCACCCGGCGCTGCACTCATCCCGCTCCATCCCTGCCTGCTGCAGCCGTCCCCGGGCAGCGCGTGGGGAATTTACAGCAGAGCACCACAGAATCACAGAATCATGGAATGGTTTGGGTTGGAAGGGACCTTTCAAGGCCATCCAGTCCAACTCTCCTGTGAGGAGCAGGGACATCTCCAACCAGATCAGGTTGCTCAGAGCCCCGTCCAACCTGGCCTGGAATGTTTCCAGGGATGGGGCATCCACCACCTCTCTGGGCAACCTGGGACAGTGTCCCCCCACCCTTAGCGTAAAAAAATTTTTCCTAATATCTAATCTAAATCTATCTCCCTCTGTTTTGAAACCATCACCCCTCGTCCTGTCACATCAGGCCCTGCTGAAGAGTTTAATCCTCAGAGCAATCCTCTGTCCTCAGAGCAATCTCATCCCGGGCATCCTCGGAGCCATCTCTCTGGGACCTGTTCAGCTCCACCAAATGTTTTTGGAGGAACGCATGTTGGATGCAAGAAAACCTTTGCGTGCGTTTGAGTGATGAGAAAGGAGTTGCGTGGGTAAAGCTGCCAGATCAGGATGGAAAAGCAGTCAGACCCCGTAACAACCCCACGGAGGTGGATCTGGTGAAGCGGGGACAAGCGTCTGAGAGGGATGGGAGCTGCTGGTATCTCCAGACATCGTGTGAAGGTAGAGGCACTAAGCTATTAGTGTGTTGTTAATGAGTTAAGTTGCCTGCAGGACACAAAATCCTGCAGAATTTGGGTTGTGCAGCATGGGGAGCGGCTGAGCTTGCTCAAGGAGACCATGCTGGCTCCGGTCCTGCCGTCGCAGCTCCGTGGATGGACAGTGAGCTGAGTCAAAGACGTCCAGCAACGCCAACCTGCTCCTCTTCCAGCGTTCGGCTACGGGAAGCACCCAGGGCCTGACCAAACAGTGCGTCCAGACACCGAGAATTTCAGCTTCGAAAGAGGGAGGCAGGGCTTTCGGCGGCTCTTCGGAGGAGCCATACTTTTATTTCTTTAAGCCTGTGCCCGCAAGAGCCCTGGGACAACCGAGCCCGGTTTTGTAACGTGGTCCCAAGAATCCAAACGTAAGAGGAAGGGAAAGAGAGAGCTCAGCGCCGTCCCCACCCCTGTAAACAAACACCACCCTCAACAGAGCCAAGCTTTGTTTAAATTAATCTATAAGGGGAAAAAAGCAAGAGAGTAAAAGCTCCTCTTTTAGCTCTAATTAGTGCATTTGAGACGATAAAGTTACCGGAGGGAACCGTTCCAAAGACAGCTTGCATTTAGATCATTTAGTGCTCCATTTAAATCAAACAATAAAGTCACCGCGAGGTGAGGGTAAAAGCCCAAGCAAGCAGCATACTTACACTCGCGATATCCTAGGAGAGATGGGTGATTAGGAAAAGAGATAACGGGGAAAACAGGTTACAAAACAAACCGGCGGATCAGGATTTCACCTCGCCTGCCTACGGAGAGGTTGCTGGGAGGCGGGCGCGGAGCACGGAGGGGAGCGGATGTGCCCGAAGCTACGGCCAGGTCAACGCAGAGCCTCAGGGGAGCTGGAGCGGGTGGGTGAGGCATGGAGATTCCCCAAAGGGCCTGAAGCCCCACCAGGGAGAGGGCAGGGCCTGCTTGAGCATCCCGGTGATGCCACGCCACGAAGATGTGGGAGATAGATTGGTTTGGGTTGGAAGGACCTTCAAAGCCCACCCAGTCCAACCCCCCTGAAAGGAGCAGGGACATCTCCAACCAGGTCAGGTTGCTCAGAGCCCCGGTCAACCTGGTCTGGAATGTTTCCAGGGATGGGGCATCCACCACCTCTCTGGGCAACCTGGGCCAGTGCTCTACAACCCTCATTGTAAAAATTTTCTATTATTTATCATTTTGGCATCATTATTACTTCTCTGTCAGATCAGCTGGAAGACCAGCTGTGAGGTCTGATGGTAGCAAAAGGGCAGGAGCAGGGCTGACTCTCCCAATGACAGCCTGGAGGTCTACCAAAGAAAGGGTCATCTGGGCCACCTCCTACCACAAGCAGGATGGTGGCACTTCTCTCCCATGTGCTAGAGGGGTTACAAGCGAAGCAAATCCCACTCTTCGGGTCTGCGGCAAACTCACAGGCTTTCCCTCCTTGCTGTTGGTTTGTAGGACTGGCAGAACCCTCAGGAGGGTTCCCAGTGCCCTGTAGAGGCCACGCGGCACTCACCCGGTGCATCCCGGCACTGCCCCTCGGTTCTTTGAACTATGGAATTCAAAGAGCTCAGCTTCAGCCTTATCAAAGAGCTTTGCTTAGGGCAAGCCTTGGAGCACATAGCCACCTAAAGACACTGTCCCTGTCCCATAGCTGGGCTTGTAGCACTTGGTCCTCTCCGGGGATCCAACGGAAGAGAAGGAGAAGGAGAAGGAGAAGGAGAAGGAGAAGGAGAAGGAGAAGGAGAAGGAGAAGGAGAAGGAGAAGGAGAAGGAGAAGGAGAAGGAGAAGGAGAAGGAGAAGGAGAAGGAGAAGGAGAAGGAGAAGGAGAAGGAGAAGAGAAGGAGAAGGGAAGATTTTCAGTTGGAAGGCTCCTACAATGATCATCGAGTCCAACTGCCTGACCACTACACATGCCTGAAGGCGAGCAAATTTTAAATTATTTTGGGGGCTTGAGATACACCTTGACAGTGGAATTCTGTTGTGAGACAAGGCAAATCCTGCTTGAGAGTGAAGCAGAAGACAGACCCTCAGCCAAGTCAACGCATGCTGAATTTTAGAATTTAGAAATTTGGAAATTTAGAATTCAGGTTAGGGGGATAAAATGGGATTTTTCTATTTGAGCTCCCACCGTCCACCTGGCACTGAAATCTTTGCTCACCGGCTCACGAGCAGCTTTCTGCTCCCCAGACCGCTCCGTCCCAGCACCACCCACGATGGAATGAGCTGCTAAAACACGCGCTCGCCCGAAGCGAGACGGGGCTGAAAACTATCCCGGGGATCCGCACCCACACTCACTTCTCCAGCAGGATGAGCGCTGTCGTCGGGTTCACGCGCAGATACTTGCACGTGGGTTGCCCGTAGTCAGCCAAATACGTCGACCAGTCCCACTGGATGAACAGATCCAAGAGCTGCAGCAGCCACGGGAGAGAAAAAATAAAACAAAGAGAAGATTGGAAAAAGCCGGCGAGCGAGCAGGTGGTTTATCTGAAAGCTGGCAAAGATCCTGGGCAGGTGGTGCTAACCACAAAAAATGGTTTGCAGTCTTTATTAATTTATTTCATATCATTCTGCTAATATTTAATTATTAAGCTATTTATATCTCGTGATTAATTTATGAACATTTGATATTAATTTGTGCACGGTTATATTCACGTAGCCATGGTACACTCCTGTGGCGTTATCTCTATTTTTGGGGTGAATCAGCGGTACAGGGACTTCTGTCCCCAAACAACCCCCGCCATCGTTTGAACCACACCACAAGTTTTTCTCATCACGCTTGCTCCACCTCAACATCTTCTGAGTGCTTTGTAACCACTCTAACGACCGGAGCTCCTGGGGAGGTGTGGGACCCATCCAGGAGCTCAGGGGTTTATCCTGGGTGAACGCAGCTACCGGAGGAGACTGGGAGTCCCAGGTGGTTTCCAGACATTTGTAAGAGAAACCACCAGCCCCCAGTAGCAGAGGAAGGAAAAAGCGGATTAGCTCAAGTCATCTGTGAGAGTCTCTGCTCCAGATCCCCAAAATTTGCAGCTGAAGCCCTCCAGTTCCGCAAAGGACCCCTTCAGTACCCCATCCCTCCCAGGTGATTTGGTTGAGGGATGAGCAAACCACAGCCCAGGTTTCCTACGTGCCTTCTTCCACCCCACGTTCTGCATCCTTATTTCCCTTAAATCCCAGAGAGGAGCTCCCACATCTTTCCCACGCAAGGATGTCCTCGCCCCTAAGAGGACTTGCCTCTCCACCCACCCACGAGAGCACGGCTGAGGACGGCTGAGATGCGGCCTTCATCTCCATTATCTGAAACAGGTTAATTAAGAGCAGCTTAGCTCTCCCCCCCAACCTTCTGCCCTGGAAAGCTGCTGTGACCTCTCTATTGCGGGACAGGCTGCCAAGTGCACGGACGTCTTCATCGCTCGCGTCTGCGCGTCCCGGCGCCCACCACCGAAGCCTGGAGAAGAAGGACCATCCCGCGGCCAAGCGAGGACCATAGAGGGCTCATTGTCTCCGCGTCTCCATGGTTTTCCGGGAGACTCCGGCACTGTTTAACAACACATCTCGCCCCGCCAAGAAGGGGATTTGGCTCCTCCGAGACCTCAAGGTTCAAAACAAAAATGTGCAACAAGATTCTTTTTGACTATGTAGGTCAGGGCAAAGAAAACAAGCCGTCGGGAACAATCCCCCGGGCTGGCAGGGGGGACGGATTAGCCGGGACCTAAGAGGGCTTTTCCAGCCCGCGGTCCCGCGCGGCTTTGTACGGCGGGCCCATTGTGTTAACTACAAACCCGAGTTGAACATCATCGGCAGGAGTTTTTTTTTTTTTCTCCAAAGGGCACCTTCAAGAGACAACCTTAACTATGATTTCACAGGCTCTTTTCATACGGCACAGCGGGGCCAAAACTCTTCTGTCGGGGTCGCCGGCTGCTGCGGGAAGCTGCGTGGTTGTACAGGCTAAATCGGATCCCCTCAACGCACCCGAGTCCTCTTGCTGGTGGCCCCGGGGAGGGCTGAACGTGCCTCGGGCAAACCATGGAACAAAGCAGCACGAGTTATCGCCAGAGAAAACGCACAGCTGACCCATCGAGGGGCCAGGTAGCGGAAATAAAGCCCAGGAGAAAGGGAAAAAAGAACGAAAATGAAACAGCGAAGATTAGAAGTGGGTTAGGAGAAGATAAAATGGGGAGGTGTGGGGAGGTGTTACAAGCAGGAGGCTGGCGGGGACAGCAGAGGTTTGGTGCACAGCCCTTGGCCCGACAGCCATCCCTGTCCCACAGCTTTGCGTCAACTCCACCACAACTCGGTTCAACTCAACCAGGTTGAAGGAACGCAGCTTTCCCACATGCAGCTGCCAGGCTGCTGGGCTTTGCCGGCGTTGAAGGTGCACCACCACATCTTCCTCGTGCTGGTACTGGCCTGAACGGATGATCAGGATCTGTTTTAATATGGACCTGTTGGAGAGGGTCCAGAGGAGGCCACGCAGATGATCAGAGGGCTGGAGCAGCTCTCCTGTGAGGCCAGGCTGAGAGAGCTGGGGTTGTTCAGCCTGGAGAAGAGGAGGCTCCGGGGAGACCTTAGAGCGGCCTTCCAGGTGCTTATAAGAAAGACGGAGAGAGGCTTTTCACTTCTCGTGTAGTGACAGGACAAGGGGCAATGGTTTTAAACTGAAAGGATAGGTTTAGATTGGAAATAAGGAAGAAATAGGTTGGATATTAGGAAACAAATCTTTACTGGAAGAGCGGTCAGGCGCTGGAACAGGCTGCCCAGGCAAGTGGTGGAGTCACCATCCCTGGAGGGATTTAAAAGACACGTAGGCGTGGCGCTTAGGGACATGGATCAGTGGTGGACTTGGCAGTATTGGGTTAATGGTTGGACTTTATGATCTGAAGGATCTTTTCCAACCTTAAAGATTCTACGATTCTAAGGAAGTCCCAACCTAAATGCGGCCCCACTCCGGGCTGGACCTTCCCCGAGCGCAGGGAGAGCCGGACTCCCCCCGGCTGGCTCACGACAGTGACGGATAGCTTGTGTATTTTACAGCTGTTTGCCCACATCCATCTTGTCGGCGAGGCAGGTCTGCGGATAGCCGGGGCCGGCACCTTTGGCCTCGGCTGCCGCGCGGCACAGGGCATCGCCGGCGCTCGCGGGGCTCTGCCGCGGGTCGTGCTCCGGAGGAGAGAGGTCTTGCAGGAGGAAGCCTGATGGCTCAGGGCAAGCCGTCTCGAAACGATTTATCTGTCACATAAATGTGGTTTTATTGGTTTTACTGTTTAAACTTTTCACCTCTGCTGCTAAATCTGAACGACAGAGGGAAAAAAAAAAAGGAAAGGAAAAACCCGCCTGCGCAGCGGCGCTGGGCTGCGGCGGGCCTGCCGGGGGAGATTCCAAATAAAATATGCAAATACCATTAATTCTTCAAACCAGCATCTCCTTTTAAAGGCTATAAATCAAACTTGACAGCACATACACTGAGGGGAAAGGAAAAGAGGAGAGGAGGGGAAAAAAAAAAGAGGCGCTTTTACCACAGCGATATGAAAGCGGAATGAGCTGAGAAGGCCGCAGAAGTGCTGCGTGCGCAGAGCGGGGCCGTGAACCTGCAGCCTCCCGCCGCACGAGAAGCATCTTTGCTGCAAAAGTGGAGAGGGTCACCTCTACTCTTACTGAAAGGGTGATTTGAGAGAGGACAGCCCTGGAAAGAATAAAACTGGGAACCAGTTCCCAGCCGTGCTCCAGGCTCCCCTTGGCAGGGGCCGAGAAGCACTTTCGCCCCATTTCCCTCAGTTCCACCTCAAAAAACACTTCCTTCTCGCTCCCCTTGCACTACCACCATCTCAAACTCTTCAAAATGTTATTTTTTTTCAAAGCAAAGGCATGTCAAGTCCAGGGAAAGGATGGTTGCAACCTAATCGCACGCTGGTGGCAAAGGAAACGGGGCCATCGCGATGTCTTTCCGAGCTTCTCCCTCCAGATGCAAAGCGAGGCGGGACAGTATGTTCTGTCTGACACGAGACGACATGAATCTGGATGAAATTCTTTCAGCCGAGCCAGAAATAACGTAATGTGAATCCAAACCAGTATGCAAGCTCTGCCAGCCCCCCAGGACAAGAGCAAAGAAAGCGCCAGCGTTTGCACACTTGCAGCAGCGTCACAGCGGGCTCTGTGCAACCTGGGAGGTGACGCGCGGTGGCTAAAGATAAAGAAGATGGCAGGAAAGGGAGCCTCATGTTTTGTGAGATGAAAATAAACCCACGCAAAACCCCCTTTTCCTGACTCAGAGAAGTCAGGATGATGTTGCAGGGATAACTCCAGATACGGGGTCCTCTCGGCCCCCAGGACCTCTCCTGTCCTCCTCAAGCCTAAGAGATGATGGTCAAGTGTTATTGCAGGACAGATGAAAATTCCTGAATTCCCCAACTTCACACAACATCTGACTCTTCTTTTTGTCGCTTTTCCCTCTTCTGAACTGATGCAGTGCCACCCTGAGCACCCACAAACAGGGATTTGCATCCAAATGCCTTGGCCTGCAGGAAACTTGAGACACACCAAACGCTCTGGGCTCATGGACAAGTCTACTAGAAGAGGAGTGTGACCATCCCCTTTCAGCAGAGAGAAGAGCTTCCCAGGACAGAACTGCCACCACAGTGGACACGATGTTCCATCCACTGAAGCGGGAAGCAAAAGTGGTCCGAATTAAAAGCAAAGAGCAACTGTCCCAAAAGCAGAGCTGCTCCAAGGCAGGAGGGCAGCCTGCAGTCCAGCCACAAATGGAAACCACGTCTTTCCGCGCCCCAGCAAGGAAACCTTTTGGTCTTTTCAGTCCTTGCCAAAGGGATTCAGCTGCATAAGAGACGTACGTTTTGGTCCTGCTAAAGTCAAAAGAGTCGTCAGCACCTCTGCACTTGTGTTCAGGTCTCCCCCTGGGCCCCAGCCCTTCTGCATTTTAATATCCTGACTTTTGGGGGCCGAAATCCCAACTGAGTCATCATCAGAGGCAATCTGGTGCAAGAGGCTCATGGCTACGCAGTAACCAGGCGGTGAAAGGAGAAACTACCTCATCCTGAAGACTCTCAAGGTCTAGGTCTCTTCTTCCTGGAGAAGCAGAGGCTCAAAGGGAACCTCGTCACAGTATTCCAGTACTTAAAGGGTGGCTAGAAGGAGGACGAAGGCTCCCATTTCACAAGGAGCCCCATGGAGAAGACAGAGGGTAATGTCTCCAAGTTGCACCAGGAGAGGTTTCATCTCAACATAAGAAATAAATTTCTTACAGTAAGAACTACCGGTCATTAGAAGAACTTCTCCGTGGATGTGGAAGAGTCCCCATTGCTGGAGGTTTTCAAGATGCGATTGGACAGGTTGCTAGATCACCTCATCTACGCTTCCTTTGCCACAAAAGGTTGGACCAGATGATCTTTCAAGGTCCCTTCGAAGCTGGGTTCTGTGATTCTGTCCCAGAAACAAACATCCCTTCCCCTCTTCTCCACTGCCACGTTTACTCCCAGTGACAAGAGAGGGCATCAAGATGGCTTGAAAAGGACTTTCCTCTGCCAACATCATCAGAGTATCAGTAGATCCACCAGCAATGAGACATTGTGAGGGCTGGTGGGAAACATCTAATGAAGAACTAAACCTTCCCTTTGCTAAAAGCCCAAATTAGGGAATTCTTATGTCCCTGCAGCTTTTAATCACCCTTGTAGTTCTTTTTCCTCCAAGGACATGTACAGCAGGAGAAAGACTCTTCTCTACTAGAAGCTGTTGACTTCCCGTGGTGCTCAGGGACCACACGCTGGAGCTGGCCGGAGCCAGGCTGCAAGGTGTAACTGCCTGACATGCCTTCTACAAAGCGCCAACCGCTATTAAAAAAAACCCAAAACAAACACCATCAGCACGCGTGCACGCGCACCGAAGGATGAAAAGGGAAAGACGACTCAGGACCATTAGCTGGCAAACCTTGCAACCTGTTTCAACAAATTTAAACGCAATTATCCTGGATTTCTCACCTCCAACTGAGCTAAGGGAATTAGAGTTAACCTGCTGCGTCTTACAGCAGGAGACACTCAGGCGTCCGGAGGAGCCCGGCCTGGGTCTGGGTGGTGCCAACAGCTGGTGCGTGAGATCTTCCTTGCGGTGGAGGAGGTTCGGATGGACACAGAAGGGACAGCTATGCCACAGGGTTACAGTCAGGCTTTCACGACGAGCATCGCGTCCCCTGGATGGCAGGGTGCCGAGAAGCGTTCATTAAGTAGGGTTTGGGGGTTTCCCAGCCGGAGGCAGCACTCCTGCCCTGAAACCTGCTGAGGGTCATGCTCATGAGCAACCACTCTTGCTTTCTAGGGGCAGAAGGAGGGAATATTTTCAGGAACAAGCTGAACCCAGCTCTAAAAAGCTCTATTATCCCTTTTTATCCTTATAACTTTTAAGTCTGATGCTCCTCTTCCCTAGTCTTTGTTGCAGACAGCACCCACACTGAACAGCCTTTGACCAGACACCTTCTACAAACCAGTCGTGCTTCAGTTTGCGAGAAATCACACCGCTAGCTTACAAACCTACCGAGATCTTTTCTTTAAAAAGCTCATTTTGCTGATTTAACACCACAGCTCCTTTGATAAAGGTGACAACAAGAGGCTGAGAGGAAGGCAGCACTTGGTAGAGGAAGTCCTACCATGGTCCCACCTAAACCCACCCGGACAAGCCGCTTCCAGCAGGACCAGAAAACACCCAGGTAAGGCCAGGTCCTACCGGGTACCTCTGTAAAATCACAAGAAACTACTGAACTCAAGCCAGTGCCAATTCCCAGTTTGCCCATGCCTAAGCTTGCCCACAAGCCATCCCCACCACTGGTTGAGCAGCCCCTACCGCCAGCCAGCGGGTAATTGTTACGGAGCACAAAAGCTCGAAGAGGTTCCAACATCAGCAGCCACAGACAAGTACATTCAAAATAATTTATTTTGGTGAGGTTTCAATTATGCCTCGTGGGAAAGCAATACTGAAAGAGAGAGAAACCCTCTAACCCATGGGGAGACGCAGGTTTGGACAATAGCATTACTCAGAAGAAAAGGCACCAGGAATTGGAACATGATGTTTGTTCGTTTCCTTGTGAAAGACACGGAGGGTACAATCACGGCCTAAACAAAAGCAGGAGCAGATTTGTTACCGATTCCACTGGAAACTGAGATCTTCTCTGCGTACTGAGCGTACTTGGCGTGAGGGGGTGGACAGCACCCACAGTAACCTGATGTTGCACAACCCAACGTGATGCGCAAGCCGAGGGATCAACGCACACGGAGCTCAGGGAAGGTGAACCTTACTTTAGGTGCTTACTAGACCTGCCTGCAAGAGAGAGATGGAATTCTAGGAATTAACGTCGATCAGAGAGTGCTGTCCAGCCTGCTTGGACCTCTCGGTAGGGCACAATAACCCTACGCTCAAGTGACTCCTCCAGGTCTCCTGGACAGTTGTCCCACCTTGGGCTGTCCTTTCTCCTAAACACACGCTGGAGGGAGGAGAACCTATTTCCAAGGCCCTCATCTCACATTTTAAGTTAAGGCAGCAATTTTATCTTTCTTTTTTTTCCCCTCTTCACTTTCCTTCACTGCGAAAGGAAAACAGTTCTTGGAAAACACGAGAAGAATCTGGAAAGATTTATGGCAGATGGGAAAGCACGTGATGGAGAAAGGCTTGAGACCAACACAGCCCTAACCTGTCCAGTCTGGATAGTTTTCAGATCCTTATTATTGCCTGTTTATAGGTTTTTGTATTTCTTACACCAGATTTCCAGAGGAAGGTCTCCAGAAAGCTTTTGGCCTGCCCTGTGTGCACAGAAAGGTCTCCTAGTTTTCCATCTGCAAATGTTCATTGCTTATCAGGAGGAAAACTGCTGGCTTTCCACCTGCTTCCAAGTAACACTGTAATTACACAGGTTGACTTTTCAACTGTTTCAGAAGGTATTTATCCCAAGGATCTCGTTAAAATCATAACACACACAATTTCACCTGAAAAATATTGTGTTTCTGATCGTAGGTCACGTCCCCACTCAGGGCCAAAAAACTCCCTTTTGGGTTAAATATGGCTTTGAGGAATCCACCTTCTCCTCCCAGCCTGCGACACGAAACCACATGAAGGAGCCACGAAAAGTTCTCGGGCTTCAGGAGAAGCGATGCAAAGCAGCCCAAGAGAGAAGGGTGGGGGACGTCGTGTTACGGCGACGGTCTCGAAGACGGCTGGAAAGTCCCTACCGGCTTCGTTCACGCTCCTCCTGACTTTGATGGTGCAGGATCACGGCTTTAGTCATTCACTGGAGGCTTGCCCGCAGGGAAGGCTAAACTGAATTCTAGGGAAATCCCACGTTCCTCCGACCATTGCAAAGCACTGTGCAACGCTGCTTGAAAAAAAAAAATAACCAAGGCATGAAAATTATTTGGTACAAAATCACAAGGATTTCAACGTTTTGGAATAAACTCCGTTGGTTTTAGAGATAATCGCCCAGCCAGGGGATTTTATGAATGGCCTAAAGAACAAAAGGAAACTCTGCCCTGCTGGATTTATTAGCCAATTTGCACTCATAAAACATAATTATTTAGACTCATCAAATTCTCCACGCAGGTTCACAAGTTTGCATGGTGCTTTCCGCCCAGCGAAGACGACCGGCTTCCTTCCCTCCAGATCCTACAATCTGCGGGAGACAAAGAGACAATACTGGGCCGCAGCCAAACGAAATGAAAGAGCCTCGGAAGACCGTTCTCCAGGGACCGCTATTGAATAACACTTTGCGTTTCCATTTAGCCATCACAAAGGGGGATTCATTCCCCAAGCAAGATGTCTCCTTTAGAAGCATCCCCCCGGTAGCCTCTCCGCCTCGGATCTTTGGTGGGCATGGCCGGGAGGTGCGCCCATCGCTCTGCCCGGCAAGGATGGAGCCTGGGGTCAGCACCTGAGGTTACGGGGGTTGAATTTGGGACATAATGCTTGGAAAGTGCTCAGCTTGTAGATAATTCTTCTCAGAAGGATTTTTGAAGGTGTTACGGGGAGGAGAAGCTGGATTTGCTAATGGGAAAAGACTCCTTGCTCCGTGGTTGGGAGATGATGGCACCGTGTGTGCAGGTACCCCTTGCACGCAGAAATATCTCCTCCGCTGCTGAAGTCCGGGTGCGCGCAGCCTCACGCATTTACCTGACTCATCCTGCCTGACCCACGCTTCAAAATCAGCGCCTCCAAAGAAAACGTTATGAAATACCACGGAAAATCCGAATTTCTCTGGCGAGGGGCACTGCGCGGCCTTTTCCGCATCGAGGGGGTCCCACCGGCACCGGGGAGCAGGGCCAGGCCAGCCAGCAGCGTCTTTCTGAGCGCAGCAACGAGGGTCCCTCCTTTCCACGGCAGGAGAAACCACAAAATTTGAATTAAATTGCTCCCGCCGTCCCCAAAGGCACCGGCGTCGCCCTCCCCGAGCCCCGCAGCCCGACCCGCGCCGGGTACCAAACCCCGCCGTGGGCCGCAATTCTTTTTCCTGTTGCTCAGCTGATGCCAAGTCCTCGGCAAAGTTGCATTTTTTTCTTTTGTTTACGCATTAAAAAAAGGGGATTAAAAAAAAAATAATAAAAAGAGGTGACCTCTCGCTAACCCCAGCCGGTCTCTGAGAAGCTGCCGCTGCCTTCACCTCCGAATGAACTTTCAGATTATCTCAGACAAGATTCACCTTGCATTGAACTTGTACCCCGCGCGGCAGCACACAGGCACGTAACCTTGATTAAACGTTACAGCGCAACGCGGCTATAAATTTAACGAGCATTATCGGCGCGCTTCCTCCCGTCGTCCTCAGGCAGGGAGAGCGATGGAAACGCCGAGAGCCGCCGGGAACAGAACCAGCCCGGCGTGCGCCGGCACGGGCAGGAGATGGAGAAGCAGCTGTTTGAGGAAACGGGAGGGAGACAGAGCAGCTCCTGTGCTGTCCTCTGCTCCTGCGCATGCAACGAGTTGCGTGCGGGCTCTGCGGCAGCTCCCGCAGGAGCGAGCGGCTCCGGGTGCCCGTCGTGAGCAGGGACGAACCGTGAAGGGCTTGCCCGGCTTTCTGCTCAAAAGACCCAAGGAAAAGCAAAAAGAAAAGAGCAACAAGGAGCGATAACAAGTCCAACGGTCCCTTCACCCAGCAGGAAACCTCTCTCAGGCCACGGCCTCCTAAACTCTGGCTGCCCTCTTCACGCAAAGCGCTGCAGCCCGTCGCCGTCCTCCCATTTATTTCCAAGACGCGCGCGTGACGGGAGGCAGAGGCGGCCGCCTCGTCCATCTCCCAGCTGACACGGAGGGAAAGGGAGCGAGCTCAGCATCCGCGCTGGCGGCGGCGATTCCTGCCGCCGAGGTCACTCGGCCGCTTGAGGGGAGAGCGAAATAGAGACGCTCAAGTTCAAGTGCTTGAAATACCTTCCTTTTTGTGTTGGTTTTTTTTTTTTTTTTTAAAAAAAAACCACTCAAAACTAAACTCATATATCCCTTGCTTTTCATGATGACTTCCTCCTTAGCCCCGGCGGTTTTGTTTAGCAGATCTATTGTTCTCAGCCAGCCTTGCCCTGGGGTCCAATTTGACTGCGTTCTCATTTTTCCCCCTATGTAACTGATGCTTATTTCTTTAAGCTCTACTGTAAACAGAAAACACACCGCGGTGCCCTTGCCTGGCTTTGCAGGAGGCAGGCTCAGACCTGGAACTACTTCTCTGGGTTTTTTTTTTTTTATATAGGAAACAAAAAAGATCGGGCTTGCTCGCTTCAAGGATTCAAACACCTGCGGGATGCGGGAGGGCGGCTGCGGTACCCGCGGGTGGTCCGGGCTGGGAGCAGGGACCACACGGCTCCAGCGCCGGCTTTGCCGGATAAATGGCCTTTTTCTGCTTGCGAGGCTGGAAAAGTCTCGCTTTCCTAATTTTCCTAATTAACCTCTTCAGCGTTCATTAGTGGCTGAGGAGGTAAGCAGCATCGTCTGGAGGCGGCGTGAAGGTCTTCAAGGCAGTCAGGGTGAAAGGCACCAGGCAGCCTCCGCCTTGATGGGGTGGCACACGGGGAGCAAATCTAAAATAAAAAGAAAACCTTTGCAGAGTGGAAGGCATCTCGGATGGTTTCAGGAACACAACAGGAGATGGGGATTTGGAGGCACCAAGACATGGTTTCGTGGTCCCCATCATGTACTTGTCGTGGGTTTGGTCCTCACCCAGAGAAACGTCCTCGCCTCAGCAGACAGCAAAAGAGGGGGGGGGGGGGATGCAAAATCTGCTCATGCTGCAGTGCTGAGATATTTTGAGCAAAACCAGCCATTTTCTTCCCCCATTTGCTCTCCTCGTGGCTACTCGGCGCCCCGGTTCCTACACCAGCCTCCCAGGAGAAGACTTACTCCAGCACAGCTCACAGGAACCCGTCCGAAGAAGATGGATCTGGCATCACTGCCGAAGAAACTGGTGATACTGGGATCTCTGCCCAAGGCAGGGGACGCAAAGGCAGAGACGAGAAGATGGAGGAGGTGGCCTCAGCTGCTTCCACTGAGAAGGCTTCCTCACCCTTGCAAACACATCGACATCCAGAGATGTCCCCTCAAAGGTGCCATCCCTCTATCTAGCAGCGTCACCTGCAAAACTAATTTGGCCCGTGACATAACCCGCCAATTTGGGTGGCTGATTAGAAACTATTTTTATAAGGCCGCGGGATATCTATTTCCAGTCTGAAATAGCGTTTGGAAACCAGTGAGAGCCATTTAGAGGCGTTGAGCGTATTCTACGGAGAGGCAGACGCACACGCAAATGGATATTCAAACCAGCTGTGGAGACGAGGCTGGCAGGAAACATTTGGCTGAAAGCAAACGCAGAAATAAAATAACTTTGCAGAAGGTTAGACATGAGTGAATTCGGTAATGCCCCACTTCAGGAAAAATATAATTGTAGTTCTTCAGCTTCTAGAGACTAATAGATTACCACAGAAAAGATTAAAAAGTCCATTATTTCACCTATTATTTTCCATCTATGCTGTAAAAAAGTCTCTTCTGAGGTTGCGTGGACACCACCAAACTTCCCCTCAGGAGGGCTCATCACTCCTCTCAGCATCTACAGGACAAAGCAGATTTCACAGGCCAAGGCCACGAAACCGCTGGGCTCCGGCTGACGGCGAGGGCCGAGCTGATGCCCTTTGGGGGCCTGCATGCTCTAGACCCCAGTCTCTCACATGAGCCCCAAAAAATCCCTCCAGGAAGGGTTAAAAGGAAGGATTTAAAATCCACACTCACGTCAGGTTTGTTTGGAAGCCTGGCCAGCCACCCCTCGCTCTTCAGCAGCCCTCTTCTTTTGAGAAAATACTGAGTTTATCTGAACCTGTTCCATTTTCACTGGGTGCAAGGCATTTTGAGAACTTTAAATTTGTAGGAAATTAATGTGTAGGGGAAAAAAAAAATAAATCAAAATACAGCGTTCTGGTGCGGAAAGCGTGTAACGCTTGCTTTGGGCCTCCTGAAAAACCTCCTGAAAACACCCAGGGTGGCCAAAGCCCAGCTTCCAATTAATTAACCCCCCAAAATTTCGCAGGATATACTTTTCTGTAACTAAATAGGACGCGATGGAAGAGGCTGAGCATCGGGAGGGGTCCCAGCCAAAGCAGCATTTCATCCCACTACCGCATCCGCCGGGCCTGTGCTGGAGCCGGGCAGCCCTGGGCACGGGGTGACCCAGCGGGATTTATGGCTGTTTGTTGTAGATAAAAAAAAAAAAAAAAGAAAAAAAAAAAAAAAAAAAGTCTTCAGAGGTTTTTCCTTACACGGTGTCACACTAACCTCTGGATGGCCTCGCGCTTTTTGTCACAGCCTTGGAAAGGTAGAAACAAAGGCAGATTTGGGATGCCAAGAGGCGGGTCAGGAGGGAAAGGAGAGGCACCGCTGCCGCGAAATCACCTTTGCGCTGACATCCAGGGCAGAAATCCCGGGAAGGGATGGTTTACGACGTGCGCGCCGAGTTATCGCCCTGCTATAAAGCAATTTGGGGGGGGGAAAAAAGCGCTAGCGGACGGCGGCGAGGTCCCGGCGGAGCGGGGAATCTGACACCCGCGGCCGGGGCGGCGATGGGGAGGCGAGGCTTTGCGAAGGGCTGGAGGAAATGGCAGAAAGGCTCTTTTGGGGTTAAACACGCTATACTGGGAGGGAGGGTTTGGGGTGACAGCGGTTCCCCCAGGGCTGAGGTGGGACCCCAAAAGGTGCTGTCCTGCTTAAGGAGAGGTTGCACAATGCGCTGCCCAAACCTGATGCTTCCCCCGTCCCGCAGCGGCCAGGCCCAATGCTCAATAACATCTCAGAAGCAGCTCTTTTTTTTTCAAGACTTTGGGGGATTTTAAATGTGCCAGGATAAAACTGCTCTGGAGAGTCTGAAGTAAATGGGGAGAAAAAGAAAAAAAGGGGAAAAAAAGAAAAAGAGAAAAAAAGGAAAAGGGATAAAAGGAAAAGAAAAAAGAAAAAAAAAAGAAAAAAGAAAAGAGAAAGGAGAAAGGAGAAAGGAGAAGGAAAAATAGAAAAAAGAAAGAAAGAAAAAAAGGAAAAAATAAAAGAAAAAAGGAAAATAGAAAAATGAAAAAGAGGGGAAAAAAAAGATAGAAAATAAAAATAATAATAATACAAAAACAACAGAGACATTTCAGGTAGAAGTAACTTCAGAAAAGGGGGATTTGCCAGAGCAGATGAAACCTCTGATATCGAACCTGCATCTGCTCGGGAGCTGTTGTCCAGATTTTGGCACCAGAATTTTGGTTCCAGGTCTGCCGGCCCCATTCACTCCCCACTATTTCTGCGTAGCCACAGGTGGTGTAAAACCAGTAAAACCCTCAAGAATCCGGCCATCTCACACAACCTCGGTGCACTCAAGCCTAAACTAAACACAGCTCAGCTTTAAGGCCAGCCTTAGCGGCCTGGCTTTGAAGCCGAGTGTCTCTTTTTCTGCGCAATTTCAGCCCAAAATGTGGGGGCTGCCTCAGCTGGGCGCTGGCACGACACGACGCGATTGAAAGCCTTTCTTTTTCTCAAGGTTTCTCCGACGCCAGGGTTCACCCGTAGTACGTGCGCTTCCTCCGCCATTTCGCCGCCTCCTTCACTTCTTTCCGCTGCGCGATCCCGTCGCCCGCCCAGGCCGGCGGGCGGGGAGCAGGCAGCCGGGCCGAGCCGTCTGCTCGCCCTTTCCTGTGCTTGAGGAAGGCTAAACCGCCATGGATTTGTCTTTATTTACACCGCACTGTTTACTTTCTTCTTTCTTTTTATTATTGTTTGATAGGAACATAAAGCAGAAGCCCAGCAGATCAATGCCAGAGGCTTCCAACCAAAGGGCTTCTTGCAAACTTCCTTTTGGTTGCTGTAAAATTTTTTTGCGGGGTTATGAACTCCTTAAACAAACAGCTGAGGTCATTGTTAGCTAAAAAAAAAAAAAAATATTTAAAGAAATAAAAAAGCAAGACTAATGTTACAGCCAGAGGGGAAGCTGCTCTGCAGAGCAGGGAGCTGAGATGGTGCACGGCAAAATCCATGGCAAAGCCATCAAAGAATCACGAGTCTTGCACACATTTTCCATCTGCCAGTCCAAGCCACTCTCTCCACGTTATTCAGACGACAAAATCCAGACTCAGAAGCCCCATCACATTTCACGATCTCAACCCCAATTCTGAGGGTCACTGCCCAGAGAAGAGGAACTTTTGGTGGCAATAATACTGTTCCTTCCCATCTATTGACATGGTATTACAAGATAAGAGCAATCCCAGTCCTTCCAGTGCCCAGGAGACGGTGCTGGAAGGGCAGCAGATGGTTCTTGAGATGCTTTGTCCTCCATTCAAGCCCCCTTTAGGCACTGGGAGCCGCTCTCAGGTCTCCCTGAAGCCTCCTCTTCTCCAGGCTGAACAGCCCCAGCTCTCTCAGCCTGGCCTCATAGGAGAGGTGCTCCAGCCCCCTCATCATCTCTGTGGCCCTCCTCTGGACCCTCTCCAACAGGTCCATGTCCTCCTGATGTTGGGGGCTCCAGAGCTGGACGCAGCGCTGCAGGGGGGTCTCACCGGAGCGGAGCAGAGGGGCAGAATCCCCTCCCTCGACCTGCTGGCCACGCTGCTGGGGATGCAGCCCAGGGTGCCGTTGGCCTTCTGGGTTGCAAGCGCACATTGCTGGCTCATGTTGAGCTTCTCATCCACCAGCACCCCCAAGTCCTTCTCCTCAGGGCTGCTCTGGATCCATTCTCTGCCCAGCCTGGATTTGTGCCTGGGATTGCCCTGACCCATGTGATGTATCTCATGTATACATGTCATGTATCTCATAATCATTTATATCAGGGATTTAAAAGACTTTTCTTCCCCAAAAATTAAGACTGAAAATCTCTACTTCTTCCCCAATAGGAAGAACTTTGCAAGAGCCATACATCATTCCAAGGACATGTCCGAGGCACCGTGAAGAGGGTGATGGCAGCGAGGCAGCTCGTTTCCCGAGCAAATACCGGCACAAGGTTTCCCACTGCCAGATCCCGAGGTTTGCCAGCGAAGGCTCGCGTTGTGCGTGGACACGGTGTTTTAATACTTCCTGAGAATCACAAACCTTTGGATCCAGAGGGAAAGACATTCTGCAGCTGGGTGCTTAGGCAGAGAAGGTCTGATCAATACGAAAATAACTTAACTGGGTTTGTGTGCTGTCCCCAGCAGACCAAGCTGATGTCCTCAGCTACCCTCCAGCCAATCCTTCAGGAGATGGTTATTTCCAGGAGAAACTTCCACCTGCAGCCACACCGGTTGTACCCACGGCAGAAGGCACCGCGCAGGCAAAGCGCCGAGCGGTGACTGGAAAAGGGGGTTGGGGAAGGAAAGGGAAGGAATGCCGACAGCATTATTATGGGAAGGAAATAAATCACCAAGGGGGCGTTCGTCAAAGCCAGCGGATGCCTGAGTGACCCTACCAAAGGCAATACGTGAATATCAATAAATTTGGACAAAAGGAAAGAACGGGATGGAAGCACATTGCGACAGAGAAGGCAGAGAGGCCTCTCAAGCTGAAAATTTACAGTCAGAAGGAAGAGTCCGGCTGGCTGTCTCTCCACCCAACCTCTTCCCATCTCTCGATCCGTACGGGATAGAATTACTCGTTCATCCCTGGAGGCAATCGCGTGCGGGGTTTCATTTCCAACTGCCGGCGACACTACAATTTCCACTCAGCAGGATTGCTCTCACCCTTTGGTGAACTGCGGCGGTGCGGAGAACCAGCCCGGCGCCTGCAGTCGCTCTCTTCTCTCCGTAAATCACACGCGGAGAGCGGGATCCGTCTCCAACACGACTCACCCCCACCTGCAGCAGAGCCAACGTACAACCTGGACATACAACGCCAGGAGAAGAGAAGTTGGGTGCAGAGCGCTTCTTGCGCCCCTGAATCCGTCCCGCCACGGCGAAACTCTGCAAAGAAATTCTTATTTCTGTGCTGCTGCTAACGAGCCTCTCCGAGCCTCATTTTTCATTCCTGCCTTAATGCCTTCTCCCATCTTTCTTCCTCTCGCCTCGAGATTCTTCTCTCTGTACCACCGGCCGTGCCTGATACTCTTTTCTCTAAAAAGGCCTTGTTTTCTGAACGGCCCACAAAACCCCCGGTCTCCCGAGCCAGAAGCATAAATAAATTAAAACAGTGAATTCAAAAAAAGAAAGAAAAAAAAATTAAAAATAAATAAAAGCCAAGCAAGCTCATGGCATGTGCCGAAGTTGCCTTGCGCTCAGATAGAAATTTTTCATGAAGTCTCATCACTTATTTAGTCTGTGGGTCCGTGACCTCCTGCGTATCGCCGTGCTCCACCGATAGACGAGGAAGACCTCTGCCCACCTCACCCAACCCTCCAGACAACCCCGGCTCCGCTCGAGAGCAAGCAGATTTTGTAAAAGAGTCGATTGTCCAACTGATCTACAGGACTACTGAGTTTAGTAGGAATGAAAGAAAAAAAAAATATAATCCTTGTAGATGGAGAAAGTTTAGAAAGAAATGCCAGCGGAGATGGAAATCATATGGGTTATTAATCATCTGCCTGTCGAAGGCTTCATCTAATGCTTAAAGCAGAAGGGAAACGACGCCGTGATGTGCAAGAGGGAAAACAATGCTGCTCCTAGCAGCCGGAGAACCTCCGGCATTCCGTATTCTCCTCCTCTCGCACCGCGGATGTGAGCTATGTTAAATACTGTGCCGTGGGTTCATCCTGCCCCCGGGATGGAGCCCAGAAGAAGGGCTCCAGAAGAAGCTCTTCTCCTCCTCACCTGAAGTGACCTCGCGGTCACAGCTGCTCGGCGCAGGGCAGCGAGAAATACTGCAGCACAGTCGTTACCGTGTGTAGGGACGATGCTGTTGTGGGCAAGCTAAGCTCTAAAACATCCCTGGAAATAAAGATGAGCAAATAAACCCAGAAATGGGTTCAGAGATGCTGTACACCAGCAGCTCCTTTGGAAAAAAAAAATAATTAGACCACGTGGGACTTAAGGGTCAAGTCATCTGCAGAGTCAGCCAGGGGCCCGTAAAAAAGATCGCGTCCTAAGTCCTACATAAGCGTTTCGGCGAGCACCAACTTAAGCCAGCGTGGCTTTATATAAATTTATGTCTTGTGACTGATCAACCTTGATACAAGGATGGGCCAACCCTGCTTGAACCATATCCCATCTATAAAGCTCCGTCCCGACGGATTCTCCGGGTGTAACGAAGCACGAGCTCTCGGCACGGCCCCTCTCCAGGGAGAACGCTTGCTGGACTTCCCTTCTTATCGTATTGCCACGAAACTTGCAGTAATTTAATAACCCTCCACCCCGCGCAGAATTTCAGCGAACTCTCGCGCCGGGTTCAGAAGGCACTGGGAGGAGCGGAGGGGGAAACGCACGGGGAGAACTCGCAGGCAACACGATTGCCTGGGTCACGTTTCGTTTTGGAAAGGATTAGGCTAGGTATAAGATTATATTATACACTATATATCATTATAGTAAATTAAACATAATATAACATAATTATGTGTCATTATCTAGTCTATATTATAATATAATTTTATATATAAAATTGTATTTGGGGGTTGGACTAGATGACCTTTAAAGGCCCCTTCCAACCCAAATCATTCCATTATTATTCTATATTCTATATATCCCAGGAAACTATATCGGTAATTCAGCATCCTTCTCGCCAAGGGGCATCACAAAAATGAAAAAATAAAGGTTCAGGATGGAGAGACAGCGTAAGAAGCTATAACCGTGAGGAAAAATCATGGAGTGAAGGGTATGGAGTGATCTCAGCACAAGAATTTGTAAAAAAAAGGGACAAGGGAGGAGTACAGAGTGTGTGCACTCCACGTGTAACGGGAGAGGAACCACACGCAGCTCCCTGGGGGCTCCAGCGGGAAGGATGCTGCCCTACCTGGACCTGCTGCCACAGCCGCAGTCATGGACTTCAGCCACGGATCCAACGGAGACAGATTTATTGCAATAATTAATATTAATTAAGATCTAGGATCAGAAACGGGATGAATCTAATTTTTTTTTTTTTTTTGTAATAACTTACTTGGAAACAGCAGCAGCAAAGAAAAAAAAAAAAAGGTAAAATCCCTAATTAATCTCAAATCCATGCACAAAAGTCATTTCACTCCGGGAAACTGAGCGAGCCTGGAGTTATGAGGATAATTTAAAGCCGATAAGGATCTGCCCCAAGCTTTGCGGGTTACGGAGTCTGGAGGGAGGGAGTCCTCCCCAGCCCGCTTCCACGTGCGCGTCCTCGCGGAGGCAGGGAGAGGGGAGGGCTCGCGTCTCTCGTTACTCCCCCCCAAGGCCTCGCTGTAGAGTTTACAATTTAATTTTCTGCGTTTGTAATCTGTAGCCCGTGTGTATACAACGTCTAATGAAAAAGGCCTTTTTTAAATTAAAGTGGCATTTGGAAAAAAAAAACCCCATGTGTTTCTATTTCATTATCGAACTGCATTTACAAAGAGAAAAAGTACTGGAGCGGGGGGTGATCGGATTTAGCTGGCAGGGACACCGGACAGTCAGAAAACATCGATATCCTTACGGGAACGTCTGCACAACATCAAAACGCCTTTGGGTACAACTTTGGTCTTGCTCAAGTTAACAAAACCCCTCCATGACTCAGGGCTTGATGCGTCTGTGGCTTGCGCATCCCCGGGCTCTTCCCCTCGTCCCTCGACCCCGGCTGGTGACGACCCCACGACTGACTCTCCTGCTAACAGCACAAAATGTGGATGCTTGGAAGAAACCACTCTGCTTTTCTCTCCTTCCTTACCGACTCCTTCCTTTACGGATGGGTTCCGCAAGAAAATGAGGCTTAGGTGGTTATTGTTCATCCAATTTAATACTTATAAGGGTCAATCACAAAAACAAACTCACAGGCAGAGACCTCACGGTCGTAACACGGAGAACCACAGAGTATCCAGGGCTTGAGGGATCCCTGAAGATCATTTTGTCCCTGCTCAAGGGAGCTGGAGCAGCTTGCTCAGGACATCATCAGTTTGGTTTCAGGTCTCTCCAGAGACAGAGACTCCACAGCTCCTTGGGGCAATCACCCTCCACGTTTACTCAAAGCCGATGGTCACAGACAAGACCACACAACAGAAAAGCTCAGCTCTATCAGACACTAGAGAATCCCAACAAGAGCAAGCTGATGAAACCAGCCTTCCTAACGATGCCCCTCCAGGACAGTGATGTTTCCTCTGTTTCATGTATTTATCAGGGTTGGAAAAGATGCTCAGCAAATCATCTGTGCAACTTCAAGAGGGCATCCAACCAACCTCCTCCAAGAAGGCTCCCACCGCCTTTTTGAAACCACTTCCATCCCTGCTATATTTTTTGATATGCACTTTTTTTTTATTATTCTCTGTTCTTTTGCTACCATTATGTCCTCTGGCTCTGGGCTTTTCCTCATCACTACTGCTTCATTTTTTCAATCACAGCACCTCAGAGGGAGGAAGCCATCCTGTTTTCCTTATTAATCAGAAATCTCTGGCATTGACCACAAGAAAAGCCTCCAAGAATGCTGAACTTTTTGGTTCAATGCATTTCATCATAACAGAGCTACCAGCACGCAGAGTTGATTTAGTTTTGCAATTTTCTGTGGAAATACCTTCCAAGCGCTCGCCTCGGCCTCCAGAAATCCTTTGCTATGTTCAGAGCCACGACAGGAACACCTCAGAAAAGCAGTTGTGCTTTTAGTAGCCACCAAATTCCTCAAAAGCATCATCCTGACCTGTACTGAGCCTGCAGTGTTTAAAGTTGTGGGGGAAAAAAATGGCATTTCCATCTGAATCTTGAAGATCTCTCATTAAAATGTCGTTGTGAAGGAAGCCCATCACCAGCTACACAAGCCCACCACACGTGTCTGGAAAGCACCTACCACGACCTCAGCTGGTGTCTCAAGCCGTGGACAACTTGTTCCTTCAAGCATCCTCCTCTGCGCTGACAGCTCGCCTGGCATTCACGGTGTTTATTGTTGCAAGGCTGATCCAGGAATAATCTGTCACACCTGCATTTCTTCAGAAGAGTCTAGAGGTGGACAAATCCAGCTCTTCCAGTCTCCTCTCTGAACAGAGGGCTGTTTCTCCAGAAAAGGGCATCTGAGCGTATGAAATAACAAGGCTCCCCTTGTCCCAGAGGGATTGTCCCATGTGTTAAGACAATCTAAGCACCCCAAGTTCAACCATCACCTCCTCCAGGACTGTAACTAAACTCTATCTTTCTTCTCAGATGATTCAATACCTTCCCAACACCGGAGAAGAGCAAACTGGTGCAACCTGGATCTCTCCCACTAAGCAATACCAAATGCAAAGGTGAATTCCCGACAGAAGGGGACAGAAAGCAGAGATGGAGATGGAGGAGGGCAAATATTGAGCTACTGAACCTGCACGGTGATTGAGACAACAGCCATGTCCACCACGGCCTCTGCACAGCCACTGCGAGGTTCATCCATAGGCAGCTTCATCAACCCTGCACCCATCCAAAATTTAAGAGCTTAACAAAGGAGATAAGGTAAAATAATCAGCATCCAGGGACAAAGTGAGGCACAGAGATGGTCTTTGTTAACGACTCAACACATTTCCCGAGGTGTAGGGCCTGAATCCATCCTTAATCTTCCTAATTGTTTTTTAAAAAATCTCATTTAACCTTATTACTCTCAAGCCTCTCAAGGCAAGCTGGTACAGTTTCAGGCCGGGAGAGGTCTGAGCTCCGAGTTTCCTTGATTTTTATCAGGGTTCACTCAGACTAACATCATTCCAAGATTACTTTTGGTACTCAGTCCTATTTCAGCGCTGGATCTGACCTCGCCGTGGCGCGAACCGTAACGCGAGCGTTCCTCCGAGGTTACGGCCGCGAGAGGGACGGGGGAGGGCGGCTGGCAGGGCCGCAAGGAATCAGTTTTTCTGTTGCAGGGCTCGTGTAATTCTATTCAATGCCATTTATTAATTGTTCTGCCAGCATCTTGGAAATACCGGGTATTGCCGTCGGCGGGAGTTATGCGGAGGGGATGAGAGACAGCATCCCGACGGGGAAGGAACCTCATACCTGCAGCGTTGCTATTGCGTGCCCAGAGACCTCTGAAAATTCAAGATATTTTTACCCAGCACAAAGCACGCACGTTAACACGGAGAGACGATGACAGTTTTCAAAGTTCTGAGCTGAATCCTGCGAACGTTGGATCCTTTACAAAGAAAGGAACGGAAAACCACAGCACCTGGGAGGAAAGCGCACTTTGCGTTCCTGCCGGAGCCTCCTTTTCCCTCGTCCGCTCCTTTCTGAAGAGAGAAGAGTTTGGCAGTCTGTGTTTTAAATTCAGCCACATCAGCTTTGATTTACTGTGGCAGCAAATTGCTATTTATTAAAAAAAAAAAAAAAAAAAAGATAATTTTGTCAGGATTCAAGCTCCCATCCCTTTCAGTTTAAGAGTCTTTAACTTCATTACCTTGCTCTCACTTGATGGGACAAAATAAAAAGCAGGACTGAACGGATTTTTCTCGCCTCATTTTTTTTTCCCCGCTGGTTTTCAGCTCGTTCATCCTCTCACCACCAAGGAAAGCATCACGACTCTGCCTGGTTTTGCAGGGCCTCAGCTCCCCATCTCCATCTACGACACTTTCCCCTCTGCTCCACACAACAACTCAAAGCTCCCTCTCCGCATCACAACTTGTTAGCGGCAATTCCACGTGCCGTTAAGTAAAGGGAGTCGGTAACTCGGTTAGAGAGGAGGTGAAGACAGGGCTTTTGCTCTCAAATTAAAATCCTTCAGGTCCAAGAAGCCTGGTGAGAAGCATAAAGGTGGAAAACAAGAGCAGCAGCCTGCCGTTAATCCGTGGCCTGGTGGAGGAGAAGGTTTGAACCTCATGAAGCTACGTTGGGGCTGGTGGCAGGAGCTCAGCTCCTGGTTTTTACGGCTGCTTTGCCATTAAATTCAACTTGTGCCAGGCCAAGGCACTCCAAGGTGTCCTGGGATGCTTTACTGCAGCTCCGATCAACGGTTCCCTCCTCAGCTCGACTCACTCGGCCGCGTTCCTTCCGCACGGTCTAACCAAGCGTTTCAAAACACGCCGTGATGTCGTTTATGAAAACCAATCTTGCTTTAACGGCGCTCTTTTGCCAAGCAGATTTTGCTATGATTTCATACCCAATATTTTTGTCACTACAGATGTCTTAAATTTTCTTCCGAGTTTATTTATTGACCATATAGCATCGATAGGATGTTCCAGAGATAACTACAGACCAAAGGCAATTAACCCAGCGTTGAACTTCAGTTCCGAAAAGCGGCAGCGCAGAATCATGCCTCTGACTGGATGCAAGACTTCTGCAGTCATTCATGGTATTGTTTTACCTGGTCATGAATAATAAATTGAGATTGCTCCTCAGCAGGCCAAGTCCTTCGGGTTGATAAGCTTCAAAAAGCCTCCCCGATGGAAGTGCCACCATCTGACACCATCACATTTATCCGAGCACATCGCTTGCATCGGGAGCCAACGGCAGGGCTGAACCCAGGTCACCACCTCCACGTAATAGCTCCACGACGCGTTTCCACTCAAACAAAGAGGTCAAGGAGAAATTAAAGTACGGCCAGCTCCATGCTGGAGGAGCTTCTTATCGACGTTGGGGAGCTTGCAGGGCACCTACGCTGCAAACCAGCCCCGTGACTCAAGTTCACACAGATATGCTCTGTGCAGTCCACATCACCTGGGGGTTAAAACACTGATGATCCCCCAGACTCTTCCAAAAAATCAGGATCTGAATTAATTTTCTAGCCATCTCGTATCAGGGGCAGATCCAGGAGGATTGAAGGTCGCCCAGCCTTTCCCCCACGTCACTGGCAGTTCACACATTCCCCCTTTCCTCTCCCTCTGCAAAGCCTCTGAAACAGAAATTACTTTCACAGGATAAACGGAAACTTGATCATTAAAATTAGATAACTGAACGAACTCGCAGCCGGGGCCCGCTAAATCCAAAGCCAAGATCAATTTTGTTAGGAGGGAAAGCTGTCATTTAATCGATCGCCACGTGCAACCTATTATTCCGATCCTTGACAGAAGCTCTCGCACGGTGCCGAACACGGGAGACCTCGCCCAGCACAGGCTGGGCCGCTACTGGGAATACCCCGACGATACCATCTGCGAAGCCTTTAACGCTGAGGTGACATTTTAGGTGACCGCTGAAGGGTGGAAGTGTTTAATTTAGGACACTTTCCGGTACAATCGTAGCAATAGGAGATCTCATAGATAAGTTACGCTCGCCAGCATCCTTCTGGGAGATTTTTTTTCTTCCCCCCTTTCGCTACCCGACAGGACAAAGGGGCCTTTCTGGCGTTTTTAGCGAGTCTGTTTATTTAGTCCATATTGCGGCTGATCCGCTGTTGAAATATCATCCATTTCCCTCCCCGGAGAGACACTCAAAGGAGCAGCCAGTAATCAACTTTAAACAAAAAGGCCATCTAAATATACAAAAAGCGGAGAACAATAGCAGCATTAATTATAAAGCAGGCAGGCGGGTTTCCAAGGGGAATTCGTAGGCAGGGAATTTGTTTCTCCACAATTTATTTCTCTCCTGGGGGGCTCAGAAGAGCAGTGGCGGCAGCTCGGAGAGGCTCGAGCGGAGCGTTATCGCGGGGTACGGAGCGGGAAAGTGAGGATGGATGGATGGCGAATGAAAGAAGTGTCAATCAAACTGGAAGCAAGATGGGCCAAACCCAGCAGGAGAACCAAAGCCACGTCATTTTGAACTTGGAAAAGAGAAGCACGCGCTTGGTCCTGCTTGGCTGATGCAAACAACAAATAGCAAAGGCAGGGATGCGCCCCACATGATCTTCTTTTGTCACTTTAATCACAGAATCACAGACTGGTTTGGGTTGGAAGGGACCTTCAAAGCCCATCCAGTCCAACCCCCCTGCCAGGAGCAGGGACATCTCCAACCAGATCAGGTTGCTCAGAGCCCTGGCCAACCTGGCCTGGAATGTTTCCAGGGATGGGGCATCCACCACTTCTCTGGGCAACCTGGGCCAGTGTTCCAGCACCCTCAGCGTAAAAAAATTCTTTCTAATATCTAATCTGAATCTACCTCCCTCTGTTTTGAAACCGTTACCCAAAATGGGACCGAAAAAGTCTTCCCTGTGTGTGGGGAAGGAGAAAAGCACATTTGTGAGACACCAGAGAGGAACAGGTAAAGGACTCCAGGAGGGAGGTCACACACGTACCCAGCCTGCAACCCATCTCCAGCCTACAGGAAATAAATATCCAGTGGCACCCGAAGGACTCGCCAGGAGGGACGCGCTAGGAGCAGAGCTCTGCATCCCATCGATGGGCACTTCCCACCCATGCCAAACCCCACGTGGTTCCAGCGGTGCAGGAAGAGTCTCTCTAATGATTATAACGACCCACAAATAAAAAAGGGAGTTGTCAGCACCGCCTGTGAGATGCGTTCGTGCATCCTCCTCGTTGATGTCGTGCATCCAGTTTCGGAGAAGGTGATGTGAAAAGGACGGGGATGGACTGGGGAGCGGTCAGGGGACAGCACCAGGGCCACAGAATCATGGAATGGTTCAGGTTGGAAGGGACCTTCAAAGCCCACCCAGTCCAACCCCCCTGCAAGGAGCAGGGACATCTCCAACCAGATCAGGTTGCGTTCAACTAGATCAACCGCGTTCTGTCACAGCCATTCGACCAGGACCTTAAATCCAAGGAGAAAAAACCTCAAAGTGACGCGGTGCAGCGGCTGTTATCCGCCACTTCGGGAGCGGCGTTCGTCCAGCTCCAAACAGGCTCAAAGCATCAAAACCATAAAACCTTACAAGCAGCCTTCAAAAGCCACCAAACTCTTTTTCTCCTTCCTTTCTAAAGAAATCTGAAAATACATCTGAAACATCCCCTTTCCATACAAAACAAGGCCTCCACCAGCCACCGGATGCAGCGCAAAAGGTGACTATTGAAGGAAAATCCCAGTATCTTGCCCTACCAGCATTCCCGAGCGGAGCGAAGCAGGTGGAGATGCCAGGTAACGCCGAGGGCGGGGAAACCTCTCCATGCATAACTTTGCAAATTGAACAGAAAAGTGATAAATATTTGCACTGTACGTCACAGGCGTACCAAGACACGGAGACTCTGGGTCCCATCTCCTGGTGAGGAAACCCTACAAGGTGGACCTGAGGCTCAAGGAGCGTGGAGAAGACACATCCTTAGTTTGCAGCAAGCGTTCCCACCATCTTTTATCAAACCAGAGGTACGGGGCGGTTTCACGAGGTGTCGCTGGGCAGGTGACCACAGGAGGTACGGACCATTACGAGAAACCACCACGGACCCGAGCATCCCGAGATCCACAGGGATCTCCCCACTTGTCTGCTTCAGCAACGAGCGCACCCACAGCACTCAAAATAATGGGGAAAATTCTTATTTAAAAACAGCAGTTCCCAGGAAAGCTTCACCTCAAACCTTAGCGCTCTTCTGCAACACAGACAAGGATCTGAAATACAGCACAAACCACATTTTCATCTCCGGATTTTTCACGACGAACAGCAAAATCTTGGGCTCCTCGGCAGTTGATCGTTAAAGCCCTCAACTGAAGTTAACGGGGCTTGGATCAAATCACTTAAACCCTGCTTTAGTTTTACAGAATTATCTTACAATGTATAAAAAGCGGCGACTTTTCAGCACAAAACTTTTATAACTTTACTTTATAGAAATACATCTTCCCATTCTCATTAGCCCTACGGCCGAGGCGTGTGACGCTGTACGAACCACCGTTGGGCGTGATGTACCACCAGGATGTAAATAGATGTTTTTTAAATGATTATCAAACTCTCCACTTCAGGGCACAAATCCCCCTCGCAGACCTGGGGGTGAGGGAGATGTTTCCTCCTGGAAGGTTTCTTGCACCTCCTTGGGAACAATATCGGGGGTGCCAGGTCTGCTCCGAGACAGCAAACGCTGAGAGAACGTGATACAGCCATGAAGCAGCAAATTCCAGCTCCGTTTTCCAGCCTCTTCCCCCTCCTGGCTACAAATCGATGGTGCCCTTTGATTCGGGACCAGGTGACACAAAGCACCATCTCGCGTCCCCACCAGCAGCCCCCACCATTGCACAAGTCCCCCGAAGTGACACCTCCAAGGTGACCCCCCAAGTCTTGCTGGTGCTGGAGAGCCCAGGTCGGGATGGATTTCGCTCCAGCTCCTCGTGCATCCCCCACAAAAGCCTGACCTGCAGCTGCCGGCACGTGGGGATCTACATCGACGGCAGCGGGGCGAGGGCTGGCATGGTGCCGGCAGGTCCCACCCTCCTGCGCCAAGGTCACCCAGGGGCTTTGGTTTGGCTTTTCGCATTCCTCCTCCTCCCCAGCGCCCGCGTGCACACGAGAGGTTTGGCAGCCAAACCTCGGCTGTGTTATCGCGGAGGGAAGGCAGGCCGGGGTCAGGCTGGGGCAGGCCATGGCGAGCCCCGGGCAAGCGAAGGCCCGGGCTGGCAAGCGGCGGGGTTGGCCAGCGGCCACATGGCTCACCTCAAGTTTGCCCTTGCGTGTGGGGGGGCCCCCCATTTTCTAATGGGGGCACAGGGGGGACAACACCGTCGGGAATGGCAAGCCGGCCCCGTATCCCAACCAGCACCAATGAGGCAGGCCGACGAGCCTGGATGCTGGAGGGTCTCACCTGGATGCACTTGGTTTTATTCTTATAAATAAATAATTCTTCTCTAAATACTTATTCTTATAAATAAATAATTCTTCTCTAAACACTTATTCTTGTAAATAAATAATTCTTCTCTAAATACTTTTTTTCTCCCTTTCTTTGAGCAAAAAGGGCTCAGCCGTGCTCTGCTGACACCTCGGCCATCACCATCCCACCACACATGCGCTTCAGGTTCCTTTCAACTCCAAATGACCTCACCTGCTTAATTTTTTAATTTTTTAAAGTTTTTTTCCCCCTCCCTTTTGTCTACGCGGACTAAATGTCTGTCAACAAAGCCGAAAGGCCAAAGAGGCCAACGATTCACATTTCTTAGCAGGTTGCCCAGAACTAAATCCTGAACTGCAACACGAACACACAGCAGCTTTAAGAAACCAAAAAATACAAATCCTAGCACAGAAAATACGAGTATATCAACTCCTGAGAGACCGATTCCTACGAGCCGTGGCCATAACTCAGAGAACCTGGAGCACCGCATCTGTCGGATATTTCTGTGCTTTAATTGCAAGAAGAAAACCAACTTTCCAAGCCTAGCGCGTGCTGAAATTTGAAAATCCTGACCACGGTGGCTCTCAGCGCCGTACATGACACTCGTCCCCCTTTCGCAGAGCCAAAGCAACACGTGGAGCCGGAGTTTCCTTCCGGCAGCTCGCTTGCAGGCAGGGTGACGCGGGATGAGATGCCACCTTCGGCTGTGGGGCCGGGTTCAGCTAGGAATATCGTATGGGGATTTATAGGAAAGAAAATAGGGATTTACAGGAAAGAAAATAAGGATTTATATGGAAGAATATAGAGATTTATACGGAAGAATATATGGATTGGGTTGACACACTGCCTTGGGTACCACTGGCAAAAAGATGCCAAGCATCTCCTGCCTGGCTGCTGCTGGGTGTAAAATGAGCCCAAAGTGATGCTCCCCGAATCGAAGCATCGAGGATCAAATCTGCAGGAGCTGCAACGGAATTAACCCCTTCCCAGGGGAAGCCCGGCCGGCTGGAGTGGCAGCAAGGCTGGAGTTAATTTTGCCGCCGCGCTGTCCGCGTTCACACCTTCCATGGAAGATTTTGGGCTGTAGCGATGCTGGTGAGGGAGGTTAAACTGATTGTAGACAGCGTGTTAAAGGCAAACGTTACCCTCCGCGAACAGCTCGGCCGTCCTGATCCCGTTATCCATAACCGCGAGCCACAAACCCTGGTTAAACGGCAAACCACTCACCTGCAGTCACACAGCGGCATTAAGGTGGGCTCCGAGCTCCCGTCCGAGAGTAAGAAACAGCCAAAGGGCTCCCAACATCCCTGAGCCGCTGTGCCAGGGATTTCTTCTGCCTGGCCATCGGGAACAGCGAGCAACGCCAGGGCCGGAGCGCCTGCAGCGGGCTGGAGCCTGGGGCCACGGCAGGACACTGCCATGTTACGCTGCGTGTTTTCCTCTTTTCCCCTTTTTCTTCCTTTTTTCCCCTCCTTTTTAGTTCCTTTTCCCCCAACTTTTTCTTCCTTTTTCCTCCTTTTTTCTGTTTTCTTGTTTCCTTTTTTCTTCCTTTCTTCCTTTTTCTTCCCTTCTCCTTTTTCTTCTTTTCTTTTTTCCTTCAGTTCTTTTTCTTTTTTCCTCCTTTTTTCTTTTTCTCACCTTTTTTCACCCTTTTTCTTCTTTATCTCTTTTCTTCTCTTTTTTCTTTTTTTCTTCTTTTTCTTCCTTTTTTCCTTCTTGTTTTTTCTTTTTACCTTCTTTTTTCTTTTTTCTTCTCTTTTTTCTTTTCCTTCTTTTATTCTTTTTTTTCTTTTTCTCTTTTCTTTCTTTCCTTTTTTCCCAGGGAAGAGAGACGGAACACCACGAGGCAATCCCCACAGCCGAGGGTACAAACACAGACCAGGAGCGATTCCCACGAAGGACACCTACGTGATGCCAAGCCCCTCCCCGCGTTTAACGACCTCCGCAGCTCGTTGACACTAATAGGCCTGGGCCACTCTCACGCCTCACGTTCTCCTCCGCCAGCGGCTTTTCAGGCCTCAGTTCGCCCCTTCGCAAACCTGCGGTGGGAGTGTGAGGCTCTGGGACACCTGACAGTTGTTTTGTGTGGCTTATTGTCTGCAGAACATTGGTTTTTGGGGAAAAAATGGATCACATTTAGTAACGTAGAGGTTTATTAACACTGGAGGTGAGCGCATGCAAAGCCAAACTTTTCTATGGTCTAACCAGCTGTAATGCTCCAAAGTTACGCGTCATCCAAAAATGGAATAAAACCAATACATATCCATGTTTTAAAAAAATTCAATAAATCACCTGTACTCAATTACACCATCAAGGAATTCCACTGACATGGCAGAGCAGGAGCGCACCAAATTAACCCTTTCCTGGCCGGTCAATCGGCCACGGCCGTGCCTTACGTTAGCCATACACATCCCCAGCACCATCACCACCTATTTTGCAGGTTTTATTCTGAGTTTTCGAGGCACTAGAAAGTAATGGGAAAGCGGTAAATACCCCTCTTTAGCGGAAACGGTAGGAATTTTAATGTTGACTCAAAGCTCCACCATAAACTCCAAATCTAAACGAGCGGCGGATGATAAATGCTCCGAGGAATCTCAAAGCCGGTACCTCGCAGCAGTAAATGCGCTGTCATCCATCCTTCCGAAAATGAAACACATCATAAGGTCGGCCTTTCCACCAGGTTTCCCGGTGTTTCACCTCCTCTCTCCCTGCGCCAGGAGATCTCAACCTTTTTTGATCCGCTGAGCTCTCCAACTTCAGCGGAGACGCAGACTCCTGAATAATGAATTGAAGCTTACTGGCAAGAGGCTTATCTGTCTGAGTTACCTTTTCTGGACTCCTCAGAAGTCATCCAGAGACTCAAATCTGCTGCTTTTCCCTACAAAATCTCCGGGACAAGTGTTCAAGTAAATTAAATTCCATGACCCAGAGTTTGCTTGCTCGTGCTGGTGGGAAATCAGACTGTTGAGCAAGCCAATGCTTATGGGGAGCATCTCTGGGTACTGAGATGGTGCTATTCAACCCCAAAAATTAAAAGCATTTTGAAATGGGGCAATTTTGAGGTTTGCAAGGTGGTCTTGCTCACTTTCATGTGGAAAGCGAGATGGGGATGTGGCTGAAGATCTCGGCGTGAAGTGCTGTTGGAGATGCGCCATTCCAGAGCGCGAGTGCACAGAGAAAAGGCCGCCTTAGCTTGGTTTTGGAATCAGTGGCTAAGCAAGCTGCACTATTATCCCTTTGCCCATCTACAGAAATCCCATAACCGGCTCCTGTCTTGGGTTTCCGCTACCACCGACAGCAGGAAAGGAAAAAAAAAAAACTTTTATAATTTGATTCTACAGCCTCTTTCCACTCATCGATACCAAAATGCTTTGCAAACCTTTGGGTCCAGACAACCCCACGAGATCCCGGGGGTTGTTGTTATTCCTGGGAGCACTTTGCCCTGCACCAAGGGACGGGGACCCTGCCAGAAGCCGCACCCCACAATGTCCGGACCCCCCGAGGTCCCCCCTCTCCTTGCTGGACATCTCTCACCCCTCGTCCCCGCGAAGGCGCCGGTGCCAAGGGCGGCGCAGCTATAATTGACATCATGTGTGCGGCGGGCTAGCTACGTTAGAGAGCACACATGGCACCAAATATCTCTGGAAAAATGAAATAATAAAAAAAAAATTTGCATTTTCAGGAGCGGGGCCCACGTAGCAGCATATCCCAGTGTACATACGTCGTTAGACACAGTTTAAATATAGCATCTGACTATGAAAACATGAATAATTGCGGTGCTTAAAACGTCTGGCTAATCTTTAGCAGAACTGCAATCAATCACCGGTGTCAGACTGGGAAGCATTTCTCAGTTTCATACACAAAACCTTCCTTCAAATGCAAACTATATCCACTTTCAGCGCTTGGACTGACTTTCCCATCTGATATTAATGGAAGCGCTCTCGGCATGAAGAGGCACTGGGCGGAATTGATTTTCTGATTTTAAAAAAAAAAAAAAAAAAAGTCTTGTGCTCCCTGAACAGATGAAGGGGAATTTGGATGGGTTTGTAGATTTCTGAAAGAAAACACAGGGAAGACGTTTGGCTGATTTTGCTCTTTGCTCCCCGATTTGCAAGCCCACGAATCGCGGCTAGAGAAAAGCAGCACGGAAAAGCCAAGCCTGCTGCTCAACCAAAAAAGCCCAGAGCGCTTTGTGCCCGTGATCCGTATCGCCTCTCCTCCTCCTCTGGAAGCTTGGCAGTGCCTCACCTTTGGATGGTGAAATATATAGTCAAAAATATTGCATTACTGTTAACAAAGTGGATTTTTTCCTTAATTACTAGCTAACGTTCACCCATTTGAAGCTCAGCTGCACTGTTCAATGGCACAGGTCCAGGTCCCCGCTACGCCGAAGCTTTGCCCGTCCCTCGGTAGACAATAACACCTCTCTGGCTTCTCCAGGAGAGTATTTCTCACGTTTTCCCCAATTTCCGAGAGAGCAGCTGCATTTTCTGCTGCAGCATGGGGCACACGGCTGGCTCACGGGTCTTCTTGAACAGAAGTAGGTAAGAACAAACTAACCCCAGTTGAATTAACCTGAGCTCCAGCTGACCGCGGCTCCAAGCAATGACTTCGGCACTGAGCACAATCATTCACATTAGAGCAGGGCACGTCTTCCAGAAGAGCACTCTCTGCTCAAACAGAAGATGCACGAGCAAGACCAAAAGAACCGAGTCACAGAATCACAGAATCTTTATGGTTGGCAAAGACCTCTAAGATCATCAAGTCCAACCATTAAGGTGAGTCAAGTTTCCTTCTCCCCACCAAGATGTTGCCGGAGACCAGCTTGTAGACCCTCTTGAGGGTCTACCTGCTGTTACCAAATTAAGCTCACCAGTGAATGCAGTTTTACAGCCAGGATTATTTTTCCCACTTTATTATGGCAAAGACAGAAGGGTCCTGCCACCATTTACCATATTAAATGAGAAAACCTCAGAGCTGGCAGCAGCAGAAACACTAATTATTCTGGTTGCTGGCATCAGACCACTGCGGAGCCCAGACTCCATCTGAAAATCTCTGGCTGATGAAGCTCACTGAGTGTTTTTAAGCTGTCAAAACCCTCTAGGTTGGCTTGAGGTACGAAGGAACCTGATCTGATTGGATCCTAAAGCAATTCAGAGCAGACACGGGCAACCACGACCCGCTTCGTTATGCATCTCTTGCTGCTTTTTCCCTCTTCATCTTTTATGATTATTTTTTTTATTATTTATTGGGGTTTTTTTGAGGGCAGACTCCAAAAGGCAAAGTACCAACAAGCCAGCTGACAGCTGAGGCACGTGCTTAAAACCTGACATCTCAAACCAAGAAAAGAGAGTTCATAAAAATTCAACAGTGCTAAGACCGAATGAGCAGCCGCAGTTCAGGTGATGGCACCTGGAGCCTACGCGAGGCCCTTGAGGACGTGGGAAGTCTCGACAAAATCTGGTGAGCAACACCTGTATTTCTAATCACTTGCTATCCCTGCCTGCAGTCGCTCCGTGCATCGATACACGTTTTGCTCCCGTAAAGGCGACGTTTGACGCACAAGTGCTATTTTCTTTTCTTTCACACCTATTTGGCTCTCATCGTCTCGGCATCGATGCAAATCTTCATGGCTGAAGTCAGAAACCTCCGTCTCGAGACGCTCACCGCCACTTCCAGCCCCTGGCTCGCCTGCGCACGTGAGCTGTGACCCTGAGTCACATTGACTTGGGTCATCTCAGGAAATTTGGTGAAATCAAAGCCAAATTTTTTGTTTGCTTGCAGGGTCGGGGTTTTTGGGATGCATTTTTGGAGGTCCTCCTCCATCTCACATGGTTATTTACCGACCCAATTTCTCCACATTTACACATTGTCCTCGCTCTTACCACCGCCCGCAAACGAAGGAAATTATTGCACTGCCACCAATGATGCCAATTCTCTTTCAGCTTTGCCCATTTTTGGGACACGCTATCCCACAGGGACACTGCAGTAGCGGCGAGACCGGGAAGAAACACACCGTTCAGAGCCCGCCACTCCGTCTGCGGATCACCACGTGCCGCCTCGGGCTACCGTCTTCTCTCTCAGTCCGATTTAAGCAATTTCAGCGGCACTTTCCCTGCTGAATGCTGAAAGGAAACGTTTGATGGCACAGGGAGGAGCTCACCATGCAGAAATAAACCCAGCGGGACCCTTGGATGCTCCAGGAATTGCCACCACAAAGTACTTCTGAGCCGACGTTTGATATTCCCAAGTGCAAACCCATAAGCCAAGCTTGTAAAAAAATAAAATAATCAGCTTGTGAGAGGTACCGGACGCCTTGCACGCCAGCTGACGGCAGAGCCCGAGACGCAGCCGCTCTGCAGAGGTGGGGATTCGTACTTTGCCTCAGCCAAAATATGTTGGCGCCTATTTTTGGCTTCTCCTCTCCTCCAGGCAGGTGTGAGCCCAGCCTTCTCTCAGAGACACCCCACCGCGCTGGGAGGACTGGGGCCGCTCCGTTTCCTCGCTCATCGGATAAGTCCTTGCAGGAATTTTGGCAGCGAGGCTCCGAAGATGAGCTTGGCTCTGCTCCTAACAGTTGGAAGCACCTTCGAGGCAGGATTTGCTTTGATAAGGCATCTCTGGCTTCCTCCTCTCCTTTGCCCCAACGTGTCCATGGGTTTGCTGATCCCATGAAGCTCTTACTCCAGAAGGACAGCACCGTTGGCGTTGCCTTTGACTTCACCTCCTTGCACAGCTGCTAAACCTCATGGGTCCAAGCTTTGCCAATGCATTATGCTACACGCTCAAGGACCCTCAAATTTCTCCCACATCGACTCAGCCCCACAAAACCTACAACAACAAAAAATCAGCTGCTTCTCTCAAGGAGATGATCCCATCCAACACAGAGGAAAACAGTTACGGCTTTATACCTTTCATGCCATCAGGATAAAGCTCATTTGGTCTACTCTAGCTTTTAGGAGGACTTTGTTACAGGTCATTAAGGTTTCTCATCATCCTTCAAGGTGGGTAGACTAAGGGGATTTAAATGACATTCCCAAGGCAAAGGCAGCAGAGCAAGTCAGTGGTTGAGTCCAAACCATGGAAAGAACCCTGTTTCCCTGCATTCCTAAGAAACTCAATGGTCAAAACACTCATAAATCATACATCCCATCATTCAGAGACCCGATACCAAAATGCCTTATGCAATGGACAGTCCGTATGGACCCACTCCCACACCACCCTACGGCAGGGACTTGGATATTCTCACTTGAAGCGTCAACCAAAGGCAGAGGGGTGAAGAGTGGATTTATTTATATAGAAGGTTTTACCAGCTGAGCTTTCTGATTTGGGGCTGTTAGGAGATTTGGGATGCCTCTGGAAGACAAACTCTTCCTGGAGGTATCCAGCCTTATTTAACTGAAAGATCAGCAAAAGCTGCTAGCGTATGGTAGAAGCATTTACCTTCTCGTGCAAGAAAGGACACCGGGATACTAATCACTCATTCCTGTAGCATCAATTACTGGGGTTGCAATGACAAGGATCAAAATAAGGCAAAACCTGGCAGTCAAAACACTAAAGAACTCAAATTCCTCCTCTCTCTTGTCCTCCACCATGATCCTGAGCTGCTCCAAGCTGACAACATCGATTCCCCCAGGCTGCAATGCAGCAACTCGCTGTGCAGCAAGGGCTAATTGCTTTGGAAAAAATATAATTTACTAGCAAGTCTCCCAGCCATCCGTTCTTTGCCAACATCCAAAGCGAGAGCAGATTCTGCAGGAAAAGATCTGAAAGTTTCTCTCTCCTGGGGGAAGCCAACTTGGTCATATGAAAACTCGCTATTTGTGGCCGTCAG
This sequence comes from Ardeotis arabs, assembly GCA_011801015.1. NCBI lineage: Eukaryota > Metazoa > Chordata > Aves > Otidiformes > Otididae > Ardeotis > Ardeotis arabs. The sequence continues at coordinate 69,207 of JAAGAY010021034.1, forward strand.
ATAGGTGGGTCACGGGAAATTTGCTTTGTTGGGACATTTTCTCCATGAATAACTCTCCCTGGAGAGACTTTGCTGGGCACATGATGCAGAGCTGTAGAAGAACAGGCTCTGGAAGTTCACAAAGAGGTAGGCAGCGAGGTCTAAGGAGGTCAAACACCCATTTAGCACCCAGTATGGGGGTGTCGTAGTTCAGCCCGGATCGGGACCAGACTACGCAGTCTCTCTCTCACTCCCCCCACCCTCCGAGAGAACAGGGGGAGATAATAGAAGAAAAACGGCTCGAGGTTTGAGATAAGGACAGGGAGAAATCCTTAAAGTTACCGTCACGGGCAAAAACAGACTCGACTTGGGAAAACTATTCATTTATTACTAAATTACTATTGA